>MU225199.1:21009-34443 GCA_018584345.1 Thuja plicata
GGTCTAAAATAATTGGTTAAACTCAGGAAGAGTGACGGGTTGCATCAGTATAGTCATTGCTGTAAGTTAATTACTCTTCTCCATTTTCAATAATTGTTTGGTATTGGGCGTGGAGATTCAATATTAAGATTGGGTGCGTATCTATGGTATCGCTACAAGAGTTGGTGCAATTGGAGTAATTAGATTGTTGTAGCCTGTTCGGTACTGGGTGGGATGTGTTCGAAGTGTTCTTAATCTTCTACAAATAAACAGGGTTAAAATTTGTTTGTTTGGTGATTGCACGGTGATCAAATACCCCTGTTCCGAAGGTTTGAGTGCTGCTTAGAGTTTTTTCATCACAACCAAGCAATTCTGGGCACTTATTGCTACATTTCAAGTAATCGGGATAATTATTTCTTGGACGTTACATGCACAAGAAGCACGAACAAAGAAAATGATTGTAAAATAGATCCACAATTGAGGGGAGCCTGTAACAAGCATATACATTACAGGGAATGATCTTTAAACAGTGATAAAATATGAATGATATCTTCATATAAGTGTTTAATCCAATGTCTATTCTATGAGTTGAGGAATTGAATGTAGAAAGGCACCTATGTTCTCATTATAAACTTAGACACATATCACTACAGTAGAGAGAATAACAGTTGTGCAGCTTTCCTGTAGTTTATCAGGGAACCGACGGACTTTTCTCTATATATCAGAGTCTCAGCCCCTCCTTGTTTACAAAAAATAGAAATACAAGATTGCAATTAAGTTGATGTAACATTGTTCCCTATAAATTTTATGCATCTTGTAACTGGGACGTCACTCAGATTGATTGAGTTGACAACAAGAGGAACATGATACATGCAGCCTAAGGGAGTTGTGAAACTTCTGAAAATTCATACTTTGAAAGTGAAACCTTATCCTTGAAAGCTACAAGTTATTCACATTCACTTGCAGAGTCTAGCAGTTTTCTAGCTATGGGGAAGACGCAGAGTTGGGAAAAATTCTTGGAGGATCTTGTTCAGGTTCAGCAATAGTTAGTCCAGATTTCACAACCTGATGAAAGGACAGAAATTAACAGAACAAAGCTGAATACATATATCATGAAAGATCAAGGTTTCAAAATAAGCATGTGTATAGATATAAAAAGTATGGTAACTGTGATCATCAACAAAACCTGAAACACGCTACTCATTAGGTCTAAAAGATGGCATGCATAAACCATAATGTCAATACTCAAAATATCATCCTGATGAGTCAAGTGTCAAAATGAAAGTCAAACTAGGACGGGTCAGGGCAGGACCTCACAGAGCTTGAAATCTCGCACATGGAATCGTAAAAATGAAAAGTAAAAATGATTTTTACCCTATTTAAAATCAATTTTTGGGGTAATTAATTTCATTCTTTAAACCATTTTTTTTCTTCTTAATTAAACCTTCTTGGCCCAATTTTTGCCAAGCAAAGCACGATTAGGACCAAAAAAAAAGTAGTTTCTTGCTGCTTCTTTTCTCTCTTATTATTATTTGAATAAACATCGACATTCCAATCCCATATTTCTTATTAGAATATTTATTTCATTTGTTTCAGCCCTAATCAAGTGATTTCATGTCCATTTTGATTCCAAGGGGGCATCATCAATCCTATCAACCAAGTGATCATGTTATCAAAATTTCTCAAGAACTGGGGCATTATCAGACTTATCTTCAAATCTTCTTTATCAATCAAGTTATCAAGTGAATAAAATTTTAATCAGCTGGGGCATCAACTTTATTAGGCATCATATCAGTTTGATGGTCTTAAATCGGTGAATAAATCAACAAATTGATGGATGAGTAATTTCATCAAGTTTCATATCAAATTGCTCGATCTTATCAATATTTATATTTCAAACATCACTTAAGTAATATAAATTTCATAGAATCACATCACATTGGTAGTCTCTTTAGTAGAAAATCAAGAGATAATTTAATTCATCAAGATCCATATCAATTTATTTATCTTGATCAAACTTTTGACATTAATCAGTTTCAACACTTCACATCAAACTGGTTACTTGTTCAATCTTTTAGAGTGAATTTTTGTCAGAAATCAGTTTCATTGCTTAGCATCAAACTAGCTATTAGATCAAGCTCTCAGAATCATTTCTTGTCAGATATCAATTTCATCACTTCACATCAAACTAAGTATTTGATCAATTTTCAAAATCTATCTAACGATATCAATTTCGTCACTTCACATAAAATTGGTTATGTGTTATCATCTTCAAAAATAAGACAGGTAATCAATTTCATCGCTTTACATCAAATTGGTTATTCTGTTCTCAATCTATCATCAAACATCAGAAAATTTTTGATCAATTTTATCTCATCTTATCTTCGCATCAATATTATCAACAATTGCAATCTATCTGGTTCTTCATCATTCTGGAATCTCACGTATCTCAATCAGTTTTTGTTCAATCAAATTCAGAATCGATTTCTAATCAGGATTAGTTTCATCAGGATTCATATCAAACTATTCGGTCGAGTGGAAGAATCTTATCAACATTAGATGCTATTTGAATACAACCATTGTTTACACATTGATTCAAATAACATATCTCAAATGTATCCCCTATTTTTTTTATTAAAATCAGTAGCATAAGAATGGTGTTGACTTACAAAACAAAAAATCTACAACACATTAGCAGAGTTTTTGGCATTTAAAATTACAAGCCATTAATGACACACTAATGCCAAAGTTTGTATCATTCCTTATAATAGCTGTTTAAATAAAAATAGGCCACAACTAGCCACTTACAACACAGAGGTCAAAAAGGCCAATAATAGAACAAATTCAAAGGTCTACTAAATATCAAGAGGTATTTAACACACAACTCACAAGGTTGGTGAAAGCATACGATGGGGTTTTGAGAGGCTCCCCAAACCTTCATATTTTAACTTAAAATGGTATTAGAGACCATCTAGTAAATATATGCATCACTGCAATGGTAGTTTAAATCCTCCATATATAGAATTTCTTTCCACCTCAATGGGGAGGGATCCCACCTCAATAGGAGTAGAGAAAGGATACCCAAACCAACTAAAGAGTCACCCACAAACCTATCCCACATAAAGTTACCATCAACCATATGCTACAACCACCACTAAAGAGATAACACCACATAAATTTACCATCAACCTCCTACACAAACCAAAAATATAGCTCCTTAGGTTATTCAACAAGGGTAAGACTACCCCTAAAATATACACAAATCCATAACCAAAAATAATTGAAGGCCAAAATGAGCCCTTGAAAACTAACAATAAATGTCTCGACACTAGAAAGAATACCACTATCCTTACCATATAAAATGGACAATCTGGATGAAAAGAAAAAAGAAGACCAATGGTATTGACCTCAATAGCCATAGTCCAACACAAAAGGGGAAAAAACCTAACAATAGAAATAAAAGGTATCATTCAAAAAAATTTGGTAGGAGAAAAAAACTACCTGCAAAGCATGGTAGGTTCTAAAACTTAACCACATGGTATCATCATTGAATAAAGAAGAAAACCTTGTAGACAAAGAGAAGAGCATACACATAGACTACAGAAAGTCATTCTTCTTCATGGACTTGCAAGCATGGATCATTAATTTATTTAAATATCTCTTTCACTTAGAACATGCTAGATGGTGTACCACCTACCATAGGAGCACAAAACCCTAAAGATTGAGGAATGAGCACCTAATCAAGTTGTAGTATTCAATTATAAAGAATCAACAACATTCCCCATTGCTTTAGAAAGAAAAAGGGAAGGATTCCCAAAGATAGGGAAAGAGTATAAAAAAATTACAAACAAAGGGGATAAGACCCTTTTCGACTAGCAAGCATCTATTCAACAGAACCACACAAGCTTCATCAACCAAACTCAAAATACCATGAAGAAACATGCCCATAGAGAATGGGCCATATAAAAACGGGGGCAAGAAAAAACCCCTTTCAGTACAACAACAACCATAATAGGGAAATAACATCAAAATGATTGGGCACCACTCCCCAACCACCATAACCACACTAGATTTCTCTACAAGAATTGAAACACCATAAAAAAACCAGCCCAAAGGCCAGTAAATCCCTTTCCAATAATGGAAGCTTCCACTATGATTTGTCCCTTAGCAATGCTAAGAAAACTCTTCACTTGAAGAGAATCAATCCCTGATAGGGATTGAGTGACATATTTATGTAGAAAATACATTAATGCAGTCCAGGAAACAAGATCCACAACTTGAAAATGTCTCAAGAAAAGTAAAAATTATTACACGGTATGGGCACATGTTGTATATAGCCATGTCATCATAAAAATAGTGGTAGCATCTAGAGATACAGGTAAAAGAGTGTAGTGGTTTTCTGAATGGAAACAACAAAAAATAATAGGTCTAGGTTGTGAGTGCTCACATTCAAAAGAGTACCTAGAAGAAGCGATCACATCACAATTGAAAACCCACTCGTATGCATGGTTTACACACAAATATATCATAAACATAGGGGTATCCAAACCCCCAACCCCAAAAACACATAAATTTTGACAAAAGAGGATCCCTTCATAGTAACGATAAATATTTGATGAAGAAAGAGTTGTGTTGCATGAAAACCCTTTGGCAACCAAGAAACAACCAAAATAGAGACAATATATAAGGTAGAAAGGGCACAAAACACAAACCAATTCTACCCATCATGAGTATGTCGACTTCCAAACAAAGCCAGCCCAAAGACACCATAGCCATAACACATTCACAACCATCTGGATCATTATCATCCACACTATCATCTAAAAAGATGGAACCCAAACACCCACAAGGTGTTAGGATGAATTTAGAATAACTGAGAGGGGGGTGAATCAGTTATCCTCGGGTCTAGATGTGCCCATATAAAACTATAAATCAACTTCAACAACTCAGATCTGCTTAGCAGTAATAAACAACAAAAGTATGCAGTTTACTGTACTAATGAAATAAGCTTGCAAAAAATTATTAGTAAAGCACAACAATAACATTCACACATTTTGACACCATGATTTAACAAAAACCCAATATGGCAAAAACCACCAGTAACATGCTACCAAAATTTTACTCTTCTGAAGTAATGCCCTGTGATGAGCCAACCCTGTTAAAGGTTACAAAACACACTGTCAAATGTGACCTAGTTAAAGGATTTAATCACCCTATCAGGAGTGGCCTTGTTAGAGGACTTAGAACAATCTAATCTAAATGTCACCTTGTTCAAAGGATTTATACAATGACTGTTAGGTCAACCTGGTTAAAGGATTTGAACTGATACAATGGCTAGAAAGTAATCAGCAGGTGTGATCTGATACATACAACTTACTTTGAAAATCCAGATCCAGTTTCAGCTCTAATGCTAATTCACTGAGTGGCCTTCATTTTCATCTCAAACTTCAGATCTTCTTGGAAATTCATCAAGAAATCTCTCTCTGCTTTTCTGCTCAGCCTTCTCTACTTAGGTCTTTCCAATCAGTCAATTAACCATGCAACACTTTGCATTCAAATTCTCCTTACACTTGGATTCTATAACAATAACCATAGTAGGTTATATTACACCTCTTCATCTAGGTCAGATAAATATTTTTTCGCTTAATCAAGATCGTAGATCTTAGGTTAGGTTAGATCCAACAGATCTTTCCATCTTTGCATTTAATTTACTTCTCCAATATAGTCATTAATTAACCATTGAATCCATGTGCTAATAACAGTTTCCCATGCATTAAATAAATTTGGACCAATCTTAATTAATAATGTATATCCCAATAAAATTAACTATGTTAGCCATAGATCTCAAATCTCATCAATAAAAAAAATATTGATGCTTGACTTTCTCTGTCTCTCTTGGCATTTCACTGGCACTCAACATCATCTTTTCTTTGCTCGGCATCAACCTTCCAGTGAACTGTCAGTGCTAGATAAACAATGTATCACTTTGCCAAAGTGCCAAATGATCAAGTACCTTGGTGTATACTCATAACTCAACCATTTCTTTGGTCTTCTTGTTATCCCATTCTTTTCAAATCTTTATCAATCAATGGATAAGGTACTCAAACATACAACAATAGTCTCATCAGTTAAGGTTTGACATCAATGACAAAATAACAATTGTCTACACTGTGGCAATATTTCCAACACAAGGACCAAAGACTACCTAGCAAATACCCACACACAGATGCATGACTGGGACAAAAAACCACCACCAAATAACATAACCCCTCAAACCCACCATGATTATCATCTGCATCAACATCCTCCCCTACTAAAAATTCATATTTTGAAAACCTTCCTCTCATCCTCTTCCCTCTTTGATCGATCTCTTCTTTGTTTGTCACCAAAGAATTATAAATGTTAAACCTTAAATACATAGTAATTTCATTCTTCTATATTTTTTACATTATATCTTTACCTATACAAATATGTATTTGATAGGATATGATCTTTTTACAAGTGTGGTTGTCATTGCACCAAAATATTTACCTTTCAATGTCTGATAAAACCACTAGAATTATAGAATCCATATAAGGCAGTTAGTCCCTTGTCACAAATATTGAGGGGAGTGCTTACCGTTTTCCAAAAATCTCACCCTTGGGATTACCTGAGGGGATTTGAACCTATGACCAATCTCTGATACCACTTGTTACAAGTGTAGTTGCCACTGCACCAAAAGATTAACCTATTATTTCCCAATATAATCACTAGACTTATAGAATGCACATGAGGGGGTTAGTCCCTTGTCAAAAATCTCGAGGGGAGCATTGACCATTTCACCAATAGACCCATTTATATAAACCCTATTTTATATGGTGTCTCTTTAGTTTGAGGCTTCACAAGATCTTTAATATGAAGTATAGTAGGACTTGTGGTGTTTTTGCATGTAGTGATACTCTCCTACAAACATGTATAATAAGTTAGGGAGGTCTAATTTCTTCTAACTTGCTATTGAATTGGATTAAAGCAATATTATTTTTAATGAAATAAATGTTCATTATGAATCATGCATTATATAATAAGAATGTAGAACTTTTTTATGATTGAGCTCTTTTCATTTTTTAAAAAAAGATTAGAAATTAAGCTAAAATTTACTGAAGTGCCAAATTTTTATTTTATTTTATTACAAAATATATTTTAGAATTGTCTATATAAAATAATGAGAGTAGGATATTAGGAATCAATGTAATATCCTTATTTTCATGATAAAAAGAATTATAAACATATAATATATGTGATTTTGACATAATTTTATAGTATATGATATTTTGTATAAAATCACTTTAGAATTTGATTATGATTATAAATAATTTTTCAAACTTTCTTTTGAATAATAAAATTAAAAGAGTAAAAAATTTAATTGATATATTTATTTGTATAGTTTGTATTTTTATATTTTTATTTTCTTATTTGAGAGGATGGGGTAGTCATTAAAATATTAGGTCTTAATAATGGTTCATAGTAAGCAATTGGATTGATCCACTTGTGTGATTGGGGTCTGTACCAGCCCAAACCCAATGTGATTGGATAGACCAAGACCAACAAACTAGGGTGGGTCCCATACTATTCTGTGACATTCCCTCCTCACTTGTCTATATAAATAGAACTATTCCTTCCATATATAATTAACTTGAATTTTCCCTACTATTCTATGAGATATTAGGGGGTGTAGGTGGGGAAACTAGTTGAACTTGTTCACATGAGAGTCAGCATCCAGAATCAAAGAAGGGAAGGGAATTCCTTTGTTAGAATTATGATGGAAAAAAATTGAGGGGGGGTGGGGGGTTGAATCAATTGTTCCAAAACTCAAATTTAAAAACTCTTATTCTGATTTGATAAATTAAACATGCATGCGTAGATCAGAAACACATCCATAACACTTAACACCAATAGTTTTACCGAGGAAAATATGCTATGGGAAAAACCTCAGTGGGGATGAAACCCACAATATGAACTATACCTTGTTATGAGTAAAAAAAATATTACAAATGGAGAATACAAATGCATTTAGGCACACTTCCTAGAGCTCACTACTCAAATACAAAAGGGATAAAACCTTATGGAAGGCTCAACCTCAACCATGAAAAATAAACAAGGTCATCTCAACCTCAATTTCAAACTGAAAATCCACGTGAAAAATATGACAATTCAAATCCATTTTTTACAACCAAAACATAGCAAAGACACTTATCATTAACCTAAAATGTGTAACACAAACATAAATTATGCCTTGACGAAACTCCCACAAAATGTTTTACTGATCAAGTCAACCAAGAACATAAATAAAATTACCACCAACAAAACAATCCTATAAATCTAATCACCACAATTATTGTTGACCACCAACTCAATAGGAACACAATACAAGAAAATCCATAAGCATCAATAGCACACAAACATCCAAATCCACCCAAATAATCAAATTCACCAGCATCTCTCATGTGGGACCTCAAGAACATTGTTAGCATCCATGAATACACCTAAAAAACTCCTACTAGACCTATGGACCATGAACCATTTGAATTGAGAACACATGAGAATGTCCAAATCACATTCCACACATCCATAGCCAATAATCTCACCATGCATAACAATTCACACCAAATTTTAACAATACTAGAAACACTAGCAAACAGTGTAAGAATCACTCATCATACCTCATCATGTGGACCTTAATTCATCATGCACACCTCTATAACTTGACATGAATCACATAAGACTATCTTCAACAACTATCTAACATTTACAACCACTAATCTTCACTTTTTGACATCCATAACATCACACTGATCATACTGTAAGACAGAAATGTTAAAATCCAACATTCATCCTTATAGATATGTTTACATTAATGAAAACGCACCCAACCTTGCCAACAATCTCCCCCTTTGGCAATGATGACAACATATGATGTGAAAAAAAAGAAATAAATAACTCCCCCTTTGATCTTTCACCCCAAGGGGTTTTCACATGACCTCTTCTCCCTCTTTGGCATCAATGACAAAGACATTAACATCACATCTTCTCAATTCTGCTTCTTCTCCTCCTGAGAACCATAAGGCCCAACTGAATATCATAATTTACTACTCCCCCTCAGTAGTATCCTCCTCATAAAAATTTAGATCTGAAAAATTAATACTATTAATCCCACCAAACTAATGCAAACCTTTGTATCTTAGTTCTGATTAGGAGGGGAAATCACCCCCAACTTGCCTCTGAGATACACAAATGCATCCTTAGGAAAAAAATTTGTGAAAATATAAGCAGCATGTTCCTTGGTATCTTCTTTTGGTTCTCAAAAAAACAAATTGGATTTCTTATGGACTTTGCAATCCAATGCTGGGAAACCCAAGTGATTTGGCCAACTAACAAGTTTCAACCAAGGCAAGGTTAAACCTTCTGCAATTTTGGATCTAGAAAATCTGTTACGAATAATAGTCCACAAGACAATTTAGAAGGGGGGTGAATCAGTTGTAGTATAGATTATTAATCTTTAAACTTTATAAATCAAATCTACAAATGTAAATGATAACACAGTAAATGCCAACACCATAACACAACATTTTTTGTTGAGGAAACTCTGTTAAAGGTAAAACCCCAGTGGGAATTAACACCAACAAATAATGTACTGAGAGTATAGTATCCATGTTAAAAGATATTAGCCCTGTTAGGAGATTTTTTATAACACTACAATACACAGTCCCTATTAGGAGATAGACCCTGTTAGGAGTCAAAGAAAATAGTAGGCTCACTACCAAGGCACACTATCCAAAGAAGGTTAAAGCCACCCTCAAGGATTTACAATCTGAATCAAGTGTATAAAGAAAATACACAATTCAGTGAACTGTCTGATAGCAATTATCTTTGCTTGGTCAGTTCCAATGAAGTATCAACTCTACTCTGTATGTAGTAGTCAAAAAGCTTTGCAACTTCCACACATCTCTTTCCTTTATTCTCTACCACATCTTCTCCAAAAGAAAATATCACTTATATATACCCTCTTACAATAATTCATTAGGTCAGCTAGTTAAGCTTTGCTAAAACACAAATACTTAATTAGGTCGGCCAATTAAGGCTTTCCAATAAACAAATAATTATTTGACCCCTTGCTAAGATACACACAGTACCTATAACAATTAAACATCAACTATAATCCATTACATATACTTCTAGATCCACAATCCATGCTCACAATTAATTTTACACGCTACATGTCTGAAGTCGGCCAGGAACTAGGTATTCTCTAGAATACATGCCACAACTGATGTCACCAGTATCCAAACAAAAATAGAACTCAACCCATTACTCCAACATATGTCATCTATCCACCAGTAAGCTTGCATAATCTGAAATATCTTTTCCAGAAAGATATACTTGAAACACAGAGACCTTCTCAGTCTAGAATCATAGTTACAGTCTAGAAAACTAGTCTTCACCAAATCAACTGTAACATCCACAATATGCAACATAAATCCAAGTGACCTCAGGAATAAGGTAAAAATAGATCCTTCTACACAAATCCAACTTTGATCATTCTAAATCATCTGTACAGTGTTTGTACACTCCTTCCAGTCAAGTAGCCAGTCTGTCTTCTCCACAGAGATATATGTTGACATTAGTGATAAAACATGATTATCAACAACATGATCAGTAACCAAAAATAATATCATCCAGTAATCTCCCCCTTTGGCATTGATGGAAACATATGGGGAAATATATATGCATCAACCCAAAAGTACTTTCTCTCAATGCAATCTTCTCAATATCCTCAACACAAATCTCCCCAAAATAGTAGGGATTTTCACATAGATTCCTTCCCCCTTTGGCAGAAATGGCAAAGGGTGCCATAACTCATCTGTAGTATTTTTTAAGGTGTATCTTTTTCAAATCTTCATGTCCAATCAACTAGGTGCAAGATCACCCAAATGTACTCCATAGTATTCTCCGACGATCACTCTGCCTGAGGAGTAGATCCATACATCAAGTCAAGGGAATGATATAGCCCTGAGATCCACTGGACCGATGCATATTTGCATAATTTTAGTTATCACTGGGAGGGGCTATCACCCCAAGCATGCCTCTAAGATATTCAAAAGCATATTTTGGCAAAGGTTTGGTAAACATGTCTACTATTTGTTCCTTTGTGCTAATATAGTCCAATTTAATCTCTTTATCTGCTATCTTATCCCTCAATAAATGATACTCAATAGAAATATGTTTAGTCTTTGAATGCATCATAGGATTCTTTGACACATTCACTATGCTGGTGTTATCACAATGGATAATCACTAGTTCTTTGAAAATTATTCCAATTTCCTTCAGCATTTGTTTCATCCAAATGACTTGTGTACAGTTTATTGTAGGAGCAACATACTCTAACTCAGTAATAGATTGAGAAATACAGTTCTGCTTCTTTATTAACCATGAAACCAACCTTTTCCCAAGGAAAAATGCACGACCACTTGTACTCTTCCTTTCATCCACATTACCTACCCAATCAGCATCAATAAAAGCCTACAATGTGAAATCATCAAATTTTTTATACCATAATCCAAATTCAACTGTTCTTTTTAGATATTTGAAAATTGTTTTTACAATAGAAAAGTGTGTCTCTTTAGGATTTTTCTGATATCTAGGCACAATTCTAACTGTATTGGTAATTGTTAGTCATAACTGAGAGGAGGGGTGAATCAGTGGCCTCAAAAATTTATCCTTTAAACTTTAATCCACCAATTTATACACCTCATATTATTAAGTCCCTACAAGATGTATGCCTTGAAATACTTGAAATAATTTATTGTCTGTCGATTTACCTTGTCTGTCCTTATTATCCTTAATTACCGATAAGCAGTAAAACTCATTTACCGATACTCAGTAAATATGCAGAGTATACCAATCAATCCAAAAATGCATATGTGAAATGTAAAACAATAAAGTAATAAACCATACACACCTAATACATGGATTTTAATATGGAAACCCTGTTAAGGGAACAAACCACTGGGACCAGTACCCAAAATTTTCACTCTTCTAAAGTGAGACCTATTAGGAGCCAACCCTGTTAAAGGTTACAAACACACTGTTAAGTGTGACCTTGTTAGAGGATTTTTATACATAGGTTGTCACTTAGTATCTGCATCTATGCTACCATCGTTGAATCAGTCTTTAGACTGTCAATAGGCTTTATGCTAATCTTACTACCATCCTTGAATCAACCTCCTTAGAATGTCAATAGGATTTAGGTAAGATTGATGCTACTATCATGAATCAACCTTTTTGGTAATCTGTTAGGATATACCTCAATTATAGAAGATGGTTAAGTCCTGCTCTGTTAAGAGACTTAACTCTTCAATGATTAAACTAAAACACAATGACCTATTTCTAATGCAACTTTGAATTGCAGATATTCAGATCTATTTACATACAATACCTCTCTGATCAATGCATCAATTCAATTCCTTTGTGCTTCACAATTTGTGCTCTGTGATGCTGTGCTTGTTTGTTCGTCGGTGTCTACAAAATTCTTTAGCTCTCCCTTAGCTTGATTGATTAGGACTATATGAAGTTTATCCTTCACCAGTTTCTCTTCAACATATTCTTTCAATTCACTCCCTCATGTATCTAAGTGCATACGGAAAATAAATTATGCTTGTATCTTATATAGACATGATATTCCTTAAATCTTGATTCTTGATTCTTGGCGTGAAAAACAATCCAGCCAATTTGATTTATGGCTTTAACTCCTGATTTATCTCATAGTTATCTTCTTGCCAACTATATAAATCAATTGCTTAAATATGGTCGAATAAAACAAATAAAACAATCAGTTAAGTCTATCTTTAAGCTCTGCCAGCTAGATATTTGGTCATTTTTTATCTCTCTATTTCGTCAGTTAATTCTACAGTTCATCGCTGGTGACAACTGCCTATTCCATCAGTGTAACTTTAGTTAGCTTTAGAATCTCCATCCGTTGGGTATTATTGGATCTTGTTCATTGGGAAACTCTGTTTTCAACTTGTCGGGCATCTTGTGATTTTTTTTTGTCAGGCAACATTGTCTTCTTCTCGTTGGGCATCACTGTGACTTTATCTCTATCTTTACTGATGGTGTGCACTCTGTCGGTGTTGTCTGTCACTTAGTGAATAATTGAATTTTACGCATTGCTGAAAGCATAATCATTGTTCCATTGATTCTCTGAAGTCTTTGGCATTATGTGTATGACCACACAGATGATATCAAGTTCACATCAATGACAATACAAACCATTAACTAATTTAATGTTTTGTATCATCTTCAACTTAACATTATCAAACATTCAATAAGTTACATGTCATCAATCTCTCCCTTTGGCATTGATGGCAACATACTATATTATCACACTATACTATTTCTAATACAATATGAAATACAATT
>MU225199.1:38264-64992 GCA_018584345.1 Thuja plicata
ATCTTCATCTGAATCATCCTTCACAGCTACAAATACTATCTCAATATCATCATCCAGTTTGGTGTCAGTATCTTCATCTTTGCAAGCAGCTAGATAGCTAGCCTTCTTGCCTTTATCCTTGTAATCTCGGGTAACATTTCTTTCTAATCATCGGTAACCTATGTAATCTTTGTTATCACCTTTGTCAGATTTCTTCTGAAAAGATCTGTTATCACTTCTGTCATCTTTTCTTTTGTTAGGACATCTTGTAGCAAAGTGTCCAATCTCTTTACAATTGAAACATACAAGTGGCAACTTTCCTTTGTATTTACCTTTGCCTCTTTGCATTCTTCTTTCCATGAGAGATTCTATTTCATCTAGATCTTCTTATTCACTTTCTCTTTCACTGTCTCTTCTAGATGAGTGTCTCTAACTAGATTTTCTTATTCTCATAAAAGACTTAAATGTAGACTCTAAACTTGGTAGAACACTATTATCAAAATTCTTCATCTCAAATGAAATCAATCTACCAATCAGGATATCAAGAGTGACTGTATTGTTTGCTACTGCTCTCATTTCTTGAATAGCAGAGACTCTTATAGAATATACAAGCAATAAGGTTCTTAAGATTTTACTTACCACTGTCTCCTCTTCAAGTGTACCTCCAATGTCTCGTATAGCATTGACTACTTCTTTTATCCTTGTGCTTTACTGAGTGATGTTTTCACCTTGTTTCATTCTAAGATCATCAAAATTTCCTCTAAGGCTTTCTACCTTGGCTCTCAGAACATTTGTATCACCTCCATGAACAAGTTTTAGCTTGTCCCACATTGTCTTTGCATTTTTTCAATCTTTGACATCCTCAAATTCAGCATCAGAGAGTGAGGTAGAAAGCTCTATAACCATGCAGTTATGTTCATGCTTTACTCTTAATTGATCTACCATCAATGGTCATGTAGGAAACACATATTCAGTATCTAAGTATTGAGTAATATCATTGCCAATACCTGATAAGTGAAGTTTTATCCTTCTTTTCCATGAAGAAAAGTTGTCTTTGTTCAACTTGGGAACATCTTGTCTGTTCAACTTGTGATCTTTACTTAGGTCTTAAAACCTTCCTTCTAAGCACACAAGCTCTGATACCAATTGTTAGTAATAACTGAGAGGGGGGGTGAATTAGTGGCCTTAAAAATTTATCCTTTAAACTTTAATCCACCAATTTATAAACCTCATATTATTAAGTCCCTACAAGACGTATGCCTTGAAATACTTGAAATAATTTACTATCTGTCAGTTTACCTTGTCTATCCTTATTCTCCTTGATTACTGATAAGTAGTAAAACTCATTTACTGATACTCAGTAAATATGTAGAGTATACCAATCAATCCAGAAATGCATATGTGAAATGTAAAATAATAAAGTAATAAACCATACACACATAACACAGATTTTAACGTGGAAACCATGTTAAGGGAAAAAACCATTGGGACCGGTACCCCAAATTTTCACTCTTCTGAAGTGAGCCCTATTAGGAGCCAACCCTATTAAAGGTTACAAATACACTGTTAAGTGCGACCTTGTTAGAGGATTTTTATACATACGTTGTCACTTAGTATCTGGCATCTACGCTACCATCCTTGAATCAATCTTTAGATTGTCAATAGGCTTTATGCTAATCTTACTACCATCCTTGAATCAACCTCCTTCTTAGACTATCAATAGGATTTAGGTAAGACCGATGCTGCTATCATGAATCAACCTTTTTGGTAATCTTTTAGGATACACCTCAATTATAGAAGATAGTTAAGTCCTGCTTTGTTAAGGGAATTAATGCTTCAATGGTTAAATTGAAACACAATGACCTGTTTCTAATGCAACTTTAAATTGGAGATATTTAGATCTATTTATGTACAATACCTCTCTGATCAATGTATCAATTCAATTCCTTTGTGATTCACACTTTCTGTTCTGTGATGTTGTGCTTGTCTATTTGTCGGTGTCTGTAGAATTCTTTAGCTCTCCATTAGCTTCATTGATCAGGATTGTATGAAGTTTATCCTTCACCATTTTCTCTTTAGCATCTTCTTTCAATTCACTCCCTCATGTATCTGAGTGCATACATAAAATGAATTATGCTTGTCTTTTATATAGACATGATATTCCTTAATTCTTGATTCTTGGCGTGAGAAACAATCCAACCAATTTGATTTACGGCTTTAACTCCTGATTTATCTCGTAGTTATCTTCTTGCCAATTGTATAAATCAATTTCTTAATTGTGGTTGAATAAAACAAATAAAATAATTAGTTAAATCTATCCTTAAGCTCTGCCAGCTAGATATTTTTTTATTTTCTGATCTCTCTATTCTATCGATCAATACTGTAGTTCATTGCCAATGACAATTGCCAGTTTCGTCGATGTAACTTCAGTTAGCTTTGGAATCTCCATTTGTGAGGTATTATTGGATCTTGCTTGTTGGGCAACTCTATTTTTAGCTCGTTGGGCATCATGTGATTCTGCTTTGTCGGGCAACACTATCTTCATCTCGTCGGGCATCACTATGTCTTTATCTCTATCTTTACCGGTGGTGTGCACTCCGTCGGTGTTCTCTGTCACTTAGTGAATACATGACTTTTATGCATTACTGAAAGCATAATCATTGTTCCATTGATTCTCTGAAGTCTTTGGCATTATGTGTTTGACCACATAGATGATATCAAGTTGACATCAATGAAAATACAAACCATTAACTAATTTAATGTTTTGTATCATCTTCAACATAACATTATCAAACATTCAACCAGTTACATTTCATCAATCTCTCCCTTTGGCATTGATGGCAACATACTATATTATCACACTATACCATTTCTAATACAATATGAAATACAATTGTTGAGATTCATCAAATTACCAAACAGTTTGTTTTGATAACTGATAAGAATGTTTGACCGCCGGTAAGCTCCGTGTTAGCTTAAATTTTATTCTTGCATCTTTCTTTGTTTCTTCTTCTGATGTGTTGTGACCTATGTTTGTGTCAATTTCTCTCTTTTGACTTTTCTGCTTCTTGATGTCATTGTCTTTTATTTGCAACTTTTATACAAATAGTCTCCCTATGGATATGATCTCTCCCTATTTGGAGTAATCTGATAATGAATAGTTTCTAGTGATAATATGGATACATTCTCTCCCTTTGATAACAATTCCAAACAAATATTTGTCAAATATCTGTCATTCTGTCAAACAATTTTTCTACGCATAATATATTCCTTGAATTTCCCTTATCCATCATCAATACAAAAATATGTTCTGGTGCTTGATTCTTATATATACCTTTCTGTATATAGATGTAGCTTTGAATTTCATTTTCTGCTTGCATCAATCATGAATGATATTCTAATAATATATGGCTGATGCAGCCTTTAGTCCTTTTACTGACTGGTAGACATGGGTTTGACCCCTAGTCTTTTTCTAAGGTACTCAAATGTATCCTTAGGCCGTGGCTTGGTGAAGATATCAACCAATTGTTTTTTTGATTGCACATATCCAAGTATGACCTCTTTTTCTTAAACTTGTTCTCTTAAATAGTGATACTTGATCACAATGTGTTTAGTCTTTGCATGCATGACTGGATTCTTGGAAATATTTATTGCATTGGTGTTATCATAGTAGATAATCACTAGTTCTATGATCTTCATATGCATACCTTCTAGCAACTATTTGATCCATGCAATATTTGATTAGTTTGTAGCAACAACAACATATTCTTCTTCTATAGTAGACTGAGAGATGCATCCTTACTTCTTGCTAATCCATGTGACAAGTCTCTCACCCATAAAGAATGCTCATCTAGTTGTGCTCTTTTGGTCATCAAGATTTCCAGTCCAATCAGAGTCGGTAAACACTTTCAGTTTAAATTTGCCTTCTCTTCTATACCATAAGCCAAATTCCTTAGTATTCTTCAGATATCTTAGGATTATTTTCATAGCAGTTATATGTGATTCCCTAGGGTTAGCAAAAAATCTAGCAACAATCCCTACTACATGTGCAATATCTGGTCTAGTGTGTACAACATACATGAGTTTTCCTATCATTGATCTATATAGAGTCTGATTTACCTCTGTTGTCTTGTCTTCCTTTGTTAAATTGAATCTAGTAGCCATCAGTGTTCCAACAGGTTTGGAATCTTTCATCTTGAATATTTTCTGAACTTCTTTGATGTATTTGGACTGTGTATTGAAAATACCCTCACTTTGTTGAATGATCTGTAGACCAAGAAAGAACCCGATCTCTCCAAACATAGACATCTCAAATTCTTTGCTCATTTCATTAGCGAATGATTTGCATAGCATATCATTTCCTCCAAATATGATGTCATCAAAAAATATTTTAGCAATCAAAGTGTTAGCATTAGTATCTTCTTTCAAATAAAGACACTATTTTCACTAGTCCTTATGAATCCAATACTTATTAGATAGGAATGAAGTCATTCATACCAGGCTCTAGGAGCTTGTTTCAATCCATACAAGGCTTTTTGAATTCTACATACCATGTTCCTCTTTTCTGGATCCACAAACCCTTCTGGTTGCTCAATGTATACCTCTTCTTCAAGTATTCCATTTAGGAATGTTGATTTGATGTCCATTTGATATACTTTGAATCCTTTGTATGCAGCATAAGCAACTAGAATTCTTACTCCTTCTAGCCTAGCAATGGGTGCAAAGGTTTCTCTATAGTCTATACCTTCCTCTTGTGCATACCGCTTGCATACTAGTCTTGCTTTGTTCCTTGTGACTTCTCCATTCTCGTTCAGTTTTTTCTTGAATATCCATTTTTAACCAATGACATTCTTGTCATCTGGTCTTGGTACAAGTGACCATGTCTTGTTCTTCTCAATCTGTTCAATCTCATCATTCATAACACTTATCTATTCTTCATTATCTAGTGTAGCATTCACAGATTTTGGTTCAAACTCACAAATTAAGCAAATTTGAGTTTAAAGACTTACTTCTTGTTCTTATACCAGCTTTCTTATCGCCTATGATTTGGTCCTCTGGATGGTTCCTTCTTACATATCTTGCAAGTATAGGTACATTTCTTTGTGTATCATTTTGATTTTCATTACCTTGCACATTATCTTGATCATTATCATGATCGTCAGTAATAGCATTCTGACCGTCAGTTGCAACATTCTGTTGTTCTGGATTTAAGCACTGTTGCTCGAGTAGATTTGTGGGTCCTTCACAATAGACAAACTTGTTTTAGTCCTCTGGTTCTTTTGTGCTTTCTAGTTCATTCTTTTCTGCAAATTCATCAATCTTTACATTTGCACTTTCAACTATTTTTTTAGAAGCCTTGAGTAGACATTTAAAATATTTTCTTTTGGTTGAATACCCTAGAAAAATACCTTCATCACTTTTGGCATCGAGCTTTCCATTTCTATTATCTTTTAAAACATAACATTGACTGCCAAATATTTTGAAGTAATGTTTTACCATACCATAGCTCATAAGGAGTCTTCTTCGATTCCTTTCTCAATTGTACTTTGTTAAGTGTATAGACAACAGTGCTAACACCTTCCCTCCAGAAGATCTAGGTGATGTCCTTCTCTATCATCAGTGTTCTTATACAGTGAACTATTGATCTGTTCCTTCTCTCAGCAATCCCATTTTACTGTGGTGTTCTTGGTGCAGAGACCTATCTTTTTATACCATGCTCATTACAGAAATTAGTGAATTCGTCTGATATAAATTCTCCAACTCTATCTGATCTCAAACATTTTAGATCCTTACCACTTTGTTTCTCTACCATGGCCTTGTACCATTTAAACATCTTGAATGCTTCAGATTTTTCTTTTAGAAAAATGACTGTCATCATTCTAGAGTAATCATCAACAAAGAGAGTAAAATATCTATCTCCATAATATCTCTTTTTCCTCATAGGTCCACATAAATCAGTATGGACTAATTCTAGAATATCATCAGATGTATGGGTTTTAATTTTGAAACTAGACTTTTTCATTTTACCTTTTTGACAATTCTTACACATGATGTTGTCTGGCTTTGTCATCATCGGTAAGCCTCTTACACTTCTTTTCCTGCTTATTTTCATCATGTTGTCAAAATTCACATGACACAACCTTTTGTGCCATAGCCATATGTCTTCATTTCTAGTCATCAAATAAGTGGGGTTAGTATCATTCAGATAGAATAAGTTACCTTTGGTTTGTTCACCGGTACCAATTAGTTTTCCTAATTCATTGAAGATCTTTTCCTTCTTGTTCCCAAATGCTACTCTGTGACCTGAATTATTCAGCTGAGAAACACTCAACAGATTATAATTCAATCCTTTTACCCAATAATCATTTTCACATTTAATCAGGTTATTTAGCATTACTGTTCCTTTACCTTCAATTTGACAAGATGTATCATTTTCCATTCTTATTGTACCACCATTATAGTATTCAAAAGTATTAAACTTTTTTTTATCACCGGTCATGTGGTGAGTGTAGCCACTATCTATAATCCAGATATCATTCTTACTAATATTAGATATGAGTGCAATTTCTTCATACCTTTCATCTTCATCTGAATCATCCTTCATAGCTATAAATACTATCTCAATATCATCATCTAGTTCGGTGTTAGTATCTTCATCTTTGCAAGCAGCTAGATAGCTAGCCTTCTTGCCTTTATCCTTGTAATCTTTGGTATCATTTCTTTCTGATCGTCGGTAACCTCTATAATCTTTATTGTCACCTCTGTCAAATTTCTTCTCAAAAGATCTATTATCACTTCTGTCATTTTTTCTTTTATTAGGACATCTTGCAGCAAAGTGTCTAATCTCTTTACAATTGAAACATAGAAGTGGTAACTTGCCTTTGTATTTACCTTTTCCTCTTTGCATTCTTCTTGCCATGAGAGCTTCTATTTCATCTAAATCTTCTTCTTCACTTTCTCTTTCACTATCTCTTCTAGATGAGTGTCTCTAACTAGATTTTCTTATTCTCATAGAAGACTTAAATGCAGACTCTAAACTTGGTAGAACAGTATTATCAAAATTATTCATCTCAAATGAAATCGATCTACCAATTAGGCTATCAAGAGTGACTGTACTATTTCCTGCTACTCTCATTTCTTGAATAGCAGAGACTCTAATAGCATATACATGCAATAAGGTTCTTAAGATTTTACTTACCATTGTCTCCTCTTCAAGTGTACCTCCAACGTCTTGTATAGCATTGACTACTTCTTTTATCCTTGTGCTGTACTGAGTGATGTTTTCACCTTATTTCATTCTAAGATCATCAAACTTTCCTCTAAGGCTTTCTACCTTGGCTCTCAGAACATTTGTATCACCTCCATGTACAATTTTTAGCTTGTCCCACATTGTCTTTGCATTTTTTCAATCTTTGACATCCTCAAATTCAGCATCAGAGAGTGAGGTAGAAAGCTCTATAACCATGCAGTTATGTTCATGCTTTACTCTCAATTGATCTACCATCAATGGTCTTGTAGGAAACACATATTCAATATCTAAGTATTGAGTAAAATCATTACCAATACCTGATAAGTGAAGTTTTATCCTATTTTTCCATGAAGGAAAGTTGTCTTTGTTCAACTTGGGCACATCTCGTCTATTCATCTTGTGATCTTTACTTAGGTCTTGAAACCTTCCTTCTAAGTGCACAAGCTCTGATACCAATTTTTAGTAATAACTGAGAGGGGGGGGGTGAATCAGTGGCCTCAAAAATTTATCCTTTAAACTTTAATCCACCAATTTATACACCTCAGATTATTAAGTCCCTACAAGATGTATGCCTTGAAATACTTGACATAATTTACTGTCTGTCAGTTTACCTTGTCTGTCCTTATTCTCCTTGATTACCAATAAGCAGTAAAACTCATTTACCAATACTCATTAAATATGTTGAGTATACCAATCAATCCAGAAATGCATATGTGAAATGTAAAACAATAAAGTAATAAACCATACACACATAACACATAGATTTTAACATGAAAACCCTGTTAAGGGAAAAAACCACAGGGACCGGTACCCTAAATTTTACTCTTTTGAAGTGAGCCCTGTTAGGAGCCAACCATGTCAAAGGTTACAAACATACTGTTAAGTGTGACCTTGTTAGAGAATTTTTATACATAGGTTGTCACTTAGTATCTGGCATCTATGCTACCATCGTTGAATCAGTCTTTAGACTGTCAATAGGCTTTATGCTAATCTTACTACCATCCTTGAATCAACCTCCTTCTTAGATTCTCAATAGGCTTTAGGTAAGACCGATGCTACTATCATGAATCAACCTTTTTGGTAATCTGTTAGGATATACCTCATTTATAGAAGACAGTTAAGTCCTACTCTGTTAAGAGACTTAATGCTTCAATGGTTAAACTGAAACACAATGACCTATTTCTAATGCAACTTTGAATTGCAGATATTTAGATCTATTTATTTACAATACCTCTTTGATCAATGTAACAATTCAATTCCTTTGTACTTCACACTTTCTGCTCTGTGATGCTGTTCTTGTTTGTTTGTCGGTGTCTGCAAAATTCTTTAGCTCTCCCTTAGCTTGATAAAACAATCAGCTAAGTCTATCCTTAAGCTCTTCCAGCTAGATATTTTGTCATTATCTGATCTCTCTGTTCTGTCAGTCAATTTTGTAGTTCGTCGCCGATGACAACTGCCAGTTCCCTTGGTGTAACTTCAGTTAGCTTCAGAATCTCCATCTGTCAGGTATTATTGGATCTTGCTCATCGGGCAACTCTGTTTTTAGCTCGTCAGGCATCCTATGATTCTACATCATCGGACATCCACATTACCTACCCAATCAACATCAATAAAAGCTTGCAATGTGAAATCATCAGATTTTTTATACCATAATCCAAATTCTACTATTCTTTTTAGATATCTGAAATTTTTTTTTACAATAGCAAAGTGTGTCTCTTTAGGATTTTCTTGATATCTAGGCACAATTCCAACTGTATTGGTAATATCTAGTCTTGTGTGTGTTATATATTGTAGTCCTCCAATCACTGATTTGTACTTAGTTTGAACAATACTTTGAGTCTCATCATTATTAATCAGTTTGTTTCCTGTCACCATAGGTGTTCCAATAGGTTTACAATCTTCCATTCTAAATTTCTTCAAAATTTCCTTAAGTTACTTGGTCTGAGACATAAAAATGCTATTCTTACTCTGATTAATTTTCAAACTAAGAAAAAATTTCATCTCACCAATCATTGACATTTCAAACTCATTCTCCATTTCTTTAGCAAACTTCTTACTCATTTTATCATTGCCTCCAAAAATGATATCATCAAAAAAAAATTTATAATTAAGATTCCATCTTCATCAGTTCTTAAATACAAATTATTGTCTGCATTACCTTTTCTGAAACCAAGATGAAGTAGATATTTGTCCAGTCTTGCATACCATGCCCTTGGCGCTTGTTTCAGTCCATATAGTGCCTTGTTCAATCTAAAAACCATGTTTTCATCATCTGTGAAAGGAAAACCATCAAATTTCTCAATGTACACTTCTTCTTTCAGATCACCATTCAAGAATGTTGACTTCACATCCATCTGATACACTTTAAAGTATTTATGTGCAGCATAAGCAAGGAATAGTCTCACAGGTTCCAATCTAGCAATAGGAGAAAATATTTCTTCATAGTCTATACCTTCTTGTTGTGAGTAGCCTTTACATTCCAGTCTAGCCTTGTTTCTTACTACTGTTCCTTCCTCATCCATCTTGTTTCTGAAAACCCATTTAGTACCAATCATATTTTTGTTCTTAGGTCTTGGAACCAATTCCTAAGTATTGTTTTTCTTTATTTGTTCTAGTTCTTCTTCCACAGCTTTAGTCCAAGATCCATCTCTACATGCTTCATTAGTAGTCTTTGGCTCAACTTGAGAAATCAAACAAATTTCATCTCTAGCTTTGGATCTAGTCATCATCCCTCTATTTGCATCACCAATAATTTGATCTTCAGGATGGTTCTTCTTGACATACCTTGGTGTTTCCAATATCTCAGTAGCTTTAGTATGTTCTTCTTCTTCAATCTCATTCTCAATCATCAAAGGTCCTTCACGTTCAACAACAACCTCCTTTGTTTTTGTTATCTGACCACAATCATATATCCTTTCCTGAATTTGAAACTTTTCATCTATCCTCACATTGGCGCTTTCAATAAATTTCCTCAATCTCAGATTGAAACATTTATATTCTTTACTCTTAGTGGAATAACCAAGAAAGATTCCTTCATCACTTCTAGCATCAAACGTTCCTATCTCATCATCTCTTTTGATATAACATTTACTTCCAAATATTCTTAAATATTTCACAGTAGGTGTATGATCAAGCCATAATTCATAAGGAGTTTTACTTGTACCTTCTCTGATCTGAATTTTTTTTAATGTGTACACAACAGTGCCAACTACTTCTCTCTAGTGAACATGTGACACATTTCCTTCTAGCAACATAGCCCTTGCAGCATCTAATATGGTTTTGTTTCTTCACTCTGCTATCCCATTCTATTGTGGATTTCTAGGTGCTAAATTTTTTTTGTGTACTCCATTTTCTTCACAGTATGTATTAAATATCTTTGATGTAAACTCTCCTCCTCTATCTAATCTCAAACACTTCATCTTTAAACTAGATTCATTCTCAACTTTTTCCTTGAATAACTTGAACTTGTCAAATGCTTCAGATTTATCTGTCAAATATGTAACCCACATCATTCTTGAAAAGTCATCAACAAAAAGTATAAAATACCTTTAACCATAGTATGATCTTGTTCTTATAGGACCACATAGATCTGTATGCACCAGATCCAACTTCCCTTTTGCTGAATAAGATTTTCTCTTGAAAGTGCTTCTAGTCTGTTTCCCCATAACACATTCTCTACACATAGTGTTAGATGGCTTTACAATTTTAGATAGATCTCTTACTGCTTTTGTCATACTTGCCTTCACAATGTTATGAAAATTAACATGACAAAATCTTTTGTGCCATAACCAACTATCATCAACCTTCGCAATAAAACAAGAAGCTTCAGATATGTTCAATTCAAATACATTACCTCTAGATTTAGTACCAGATGCTATCAAGTCTCATGTTTTACTCTTGATAGAAAATTTCCCATTAATGAAGTTCAGTTGATAACCCTTATTCATTAGCTGTCCAACACTCAACAAATTATGCTTAAGTCCATCAACAAGTAACACATTTTTAGTGTTAGTCTTTCCATCCAAAGAAATAGATCCAACTCCAATAATAAGTTTAGGAGTATTGTCACCAAATCTAACAACACCACCATCATGTCTTTTCAAACTCACAAACTTCTTTTTATCTCCAGTCATATGATGTGAACAACCACTATCTATGACCCATTGATATTTATTTTCAACTCAGGATACTAAGGATTTTTCTTCATGCATAGGTTCATCATCCTTAATAGCAATAAATCCAATTTCATCATAGTCATCATCCTCATCACCAGATATACCCTCACTAGCATAATAACATTCCTTGTCCTTTGAGTACTTAGACTTGAAAAACTTAGGTTTGTGCTTTGGAATTCTTGTAGGACATCTAGATGCAAAATGATCAATCTTATTACATGAAAAACATTTCAAATGTAATTTTCCTTCAAATTTACCCTTACCTCTCTTTTCTCTTCTAGCAATTAGTGCTACAACTTCATCTAGTTTCCTTTCTTCTTCCTATATTTGTTCCCATTCATCAGCATAGGCTCCAAGTTCTTCTCTTAGACCACTACTACTCATGCTTGCATTTCCAGGTAACATCCTTTTGTTCTTGTACATGGTTGCCTTGAATGGTGACACAAATTTAGGTAAAGTATCTCCCAAATCTATGGTCTCAAATGTAGTTAGTTTTCCAATCAACATCTCTCTAGTGAAGTTCGGTGTCAAAGGTATGATCTCCTCTATGGCCTAAAATTTAGTTCTCTATGCAGGTGTCAAAGATCTGAGTATCTTTGCAATCACTTCTTCCTCACTGTAAGTTCCTCTAGAGTTTCTAATACCAGTAACCACTTCAGTAATTATCTAGGCATATGCTCTGATGTTCTCATCTTCTCTCATCTTCAGTGATTCCATCTTTGTCTTCCAATTCTGTAACTTTTCTTGCTTTGTAAATTTGTCTGCAACATATAGTGATTCCAGTCTTGTCCAGATTTCATGTGCAAAGTCCAAGTCTTTTACCTTAGTAAATTCTCCTTCTAATAGTGCGTTGATCAAAGATTCCCTTGCAACCATATTACATGAAATTAACTTCTTTTTATCTTTAGTGGCTTTCTCTAATTCATCCTTAGTCTCTACCTTTTCTTTCTTCTTTGTTATCATCCAGTAATCAATACCCAGATATTGCAAATGTGTTCTCATCTTTTTCTGCCAACTGTCAAAGTTTTCAGGATCAAACTTTAGACTATCCTTCCTGTAGTAAGTCATCTTTAGGATCACTTCAAGTTGTTAAACTTTCTCTCTAAGGACCAGTAGCTCTGATACCAATTGTTAGAAATAACAGTCTACAAGACAACTGAAAGGGGCATTGAATTAGTTGTAGTATAGATTATTAATATTTAAACTTTATAAATCAAATCTGCAAATGTAAATGATAACACAGTAAATGCAAACACCATAATACAATGTTTGTTGTCGAGGAAACCCTATTAAAGGTAAAACCCCGGTGGGAATTAACACCCACAAATAATGTACTGAGACTATAGTATGCATGTTAGGAGCTTGTTTACAACATTACAATACATAGTCCCTATTAGGAGACAAACCCTGTTAGTGTTGGAATTAATGGGAAGTAGTACTGAGAGGGGAGGGGTGAATCAGTACCTCTAAAACTTTTAACACCTTTCTTAATTCATTATTAGTAATCATACATTACTGCATTACCAACCATTATTGTTGTTCTTTCTTATGTATGTATTGTTCATTCATAATCTTTAATGGTTTGCAATATTCATAGAAACATTCATGAAAATGATAAACACATAACACAAGATATGGTATCGCAGAAAACCCCTGTTAGGAAGTAAAAACTGTAGTGGGGATGGCACCCACAAAACTTCACTATCTTTAGAATGGAAGGGAGATGGTTAAGGATTACAATTTGATCACTTCTGATGATCTACCCTATTAGGAGTATTAAGGTGAAGACCTGTTAAGATCTACTCTGTTAAGAGCTTTAGCAACACTGATTTAAGTGTGCACTCAGTTATGATATTTTACAATAGGATGGTTAAGTGCACCTTTCTTGAAAGGATTTCATTAGTGTACTAAACTTGTTAGAATGAGTAAAAATGTTGACCTGACTACATACAATCTATAATTTCTGATTACAAATCCATTAAAGCTCTCAGAAGTATAATATCACCTTAAGTGATTGATGAATACCTTTTCTCTACTTGTCGGTAGCTTCTGTTATGTTCTTGAAACTAACTTGATTCTTTTTCTTTCCTTCTGCATGAATTCTCTATCTGGTCTCTAGTTTCTCTCTGTGGCTACTATCTTCATTGAACAACAACTATTCTCAATGGATTGAGCACCTATTTATACAAGTATTTGACCTATCTTAGAATTCACACATTATAATGTTAACTCTTAGATCCAAGATTTACAACTTGACCTTGATCTTTAGTTTGCATTTTTTAAATTAGTAAAACTAATTAAAACAATAATAAATACATTTCTTCCTCCACACATAATGGATTTAAAAGTAAATCAAGAAGCTATAAATACAACTTCAGTGATTTATCTGAAGTGGAAAGTCAAATCCACTTTTTATGAGATGTAACTAACTGTCAGTTCTTGGTCATCAGGTTGAACTTGAATTCTATCAGCATTCCTTTGTTTGAACTATTCATCAGGTTCCCTTTGTCTGTCAGGTTCCTCTTTGTGCTGCTCCATCAGGTTGCACTGTTGTTACTCATCAGGTTTCCTTTAACCTTTTTGTCATCGGATAACACTTAACAGTGTTTATCAGGTGACCTTAGCATCAGGTTGTGCTATGCCCTGTCTGTCAGTGTGGAGTAAACTGATGGTGCAGATGATGTTTTTCCTTAAGTATACTAATGGAAAAATATAATGCTTTCAATCTCCCCCTTTGACATTAGTATCAAAAACTAATATTTGCATAATACTAAAGTGTTTAGTATGTACACCATGTCTATATACTTTTCATCATATGACTCCCCCTAACTGAGTATAAGTATATGTACATGTACACTATACATTATCTATTATTTTCTATGTATGTACATATTATTTTCTCCTTGTATTTTCCTTTTTATTTTACTATACATACTTTTTCCTCCTTTGAATTGAGGTGAGTGAGTGAACATATCAATTTCCCCCTTTCTTTGATACTTATGACAAAAACATACAACTTATAATATGTCAAAATTGTGACAAAAATGTGTAACTTACAATGTGTTAAATACATTTGAGTGGGTTGCCTTGATATCTTCAAGAATTTTCTCCCATTTTTCTTTTAGTTGTTCTAGAGCCATGTGGTGTAGCTCTAGCCTCACGTGCATATCATAAATGTTGTCTAGGACAAACATTTTTGGGGTGGCAATTAGTGTGTTCGCCTATGTCACATGTTGTTTTAGGAGTGTAAGTGTCGATAAGAGCTTAGCTTGGAGCTCATTTACCTCATCTCTGCAAACTATATGTCCTGTCTCTATTTCTTAGCTTGTATGATTTGTTCATTGTGAAATTTAAGTGCTTCTTCAGTGTTGGTGAGACTTTGTGCACAGGTCTTAAGAGCAACATCAATTTTTTCTATCTTATCGGTATACTCCTGAGTGAGTTGATCTAGAGTGCACAATTTCTGTATTAAGGTAATAGCTTCTTATATAATTGGATCAATTGTACTTACCAATTTAGATAGCTTAACCTTTTTCAATGCCACTTCCTGGCTTATTTTCTCAGCTAGCTTGAACTCATACTTTTGTTCAAGTCTCTCTTCCATAACCTTCTCAGCATTAATATTTTTAGATGTTATTGCATCTATGAGTATTACCAATAGATCAAGCATTGTATCTTTTTGATCAATATCTATATTAGGTACAATCTGTTGAAGTATTCCTCTTGCTACTTCTAGTACCTTGGCCTCTTTTTCTTCTCTCTTCAGTTTGTATTGAATAGATTTTCTCTCATAGAGCTTGGCATACTTTGTCAATGCAGTTGGATCCAATGTTCTTAGATCACAAACTAGAATCTTGATGATTTCATCTAGAGTTACTGGATTCTTATTCTTTCCTTTCTTCTTCTTTGAGATTTGAGGGTATGTAGATGTCTGAACTACCATAGCTATTTCATTTGTTCTCTTTGAAGTGGTTGGTGAAGGCCTTGTAGAATATGCTTCTTGTGTCTTCTGCTCGGGTGGCACCTGTCAGTTTTGTGAAGACATCTAACCTTCAACCTTGGGTGTATCTACAAATTTTTCTTTTGATTATTTCTCCTTCTCATCTTTCTTTGTTTCTTCACCTTTCTCTGTTTGTGTGTCCCCTTTTTCCTTTTGAGTTTCCTCCTTATTTTGATCAGTAGATGTATCTTTTTGATCATCGGTTGTATCCTTCTCTACAGTTGTGTCTTTTGCTTCAGCATCACCCTTGTCCTTGGGTGTGCTTGTGTCCTTTGTTGTAGATCAATCATTACCCTCTAGAATATTTATTGCCTTCATTAGTATAGGCATATTTCTTTGATTGGTTGCTTGGGATGTATTCAGAGTGGTGTCCTACTCATTAGTTTGATCTTTTGGAGCATTGATATCCTCATGTTTTTGCACTTGGTCTGCAGGGTCTTGTTCTTTGGAGTCCATGATTGAAGTGTCCTACACTTTTTCATCGGAAATATTAATTATTGTACCATCTGATGTCTATAATTCTTGTTGCTTTCGTTGATCCTTAAGTGTGATAAATATGACATCATCTTTCTTTTGTGGATCTTTGTCAAAGTCATAGTTAGTGATATCTTGGATAATATCATCCATGACTATGTCTACATTAATAGGCTCATTATCACTTCCAGTATTTTCCACAACAATGTGCTGAGGAATTGCATTTTCTATCACCTCCTCTCTATGAGGTGTGTTGGTGAGAAGTAATTGATTCTCACTACTTGTTGACTCTACTGGTAGATCTAGAATTTGTCTCCATTTAGTTTCAGTCATTTTTTCCAACTCTATAAATTTGTTCTTTAATACTTTGTATGCCCTTATTTTGGCCACAAATTTACTTGAATGCTTCTTAAGTATTTCTTTGATTTGGCCTCTTCACAAATTCCAAACCTTGGTTGTTTGCTATCAATGGGCTCATTTATTAATGCCTCAATTGCACTTGTAGCTTGATCAATATTGATCTCATCGTCCATTGGTGCTAACCAAGCTATCCTTGGTACAAGTGGTTTGATATGGGTGAAATCAGTGTCTGCCATGAAACATATTTCATCTTTATGCTTTTCTACAAGTTGTTCGGGAATCCTAGTCCTCTCCATCATCTTTTCCTTGAACTCAAGGAAGTAAGTAGACATAACAAACTCAAAATTGTCTCCTAGTGACTTAATCAGTTCACTAATCTATTAGGTTATCGGTTTGGTAGAGTCCCATTTTACTTTTCTTACTGAAGGAAAGTATTCTTGAAAATAGAAAAAGATACACATGATAAGTGAGCCGAACTTACATGTGTTGGTCTTTGTAGACCTGATTTTGATCATGTTCTCATCAAGTTGTTTTAATAGGATCTCATACAGATCCATTTGAATTCCTTTGGTAACTATCTTGTAAGCTATGCTTACTGCTATTGCAGAAATGTTGTTCAGTATGCTAGCTTGAAAGATTTTATACCCAATAAAACATGCACCAAATTTTAGTTCTTCTTCAGTCATTGTGTTCACTTTGATACCTTTGTTATCTCCTTCTGCATTGGTGATTTTTTCAAATTCTTTCATGGGTGGATGCTTGTGTGCCCTAGGTTTGTCAGTTATTGGATAACCAGTGACAGTGTGAAGAACATCCTTGGTTATTTGCTTGGGTTGGTCTAGCCATAGCTTGTTGTCATGCATTATGCTCAAGACTAACCTTATCCATTCTATTTTGAATTCCCTTGGGAAATGTAGGGCATTAGTTAACTCTTTGACTTCCAAGTGTTTGTGCTCTTCCTTCAATTTACCTTCGGCATCAAAAATCTTCTTAGAAGCTTCATCCATTTCAAGATCACCTATCTCTACAATCTTGCAGTGAATATAAGACCTAACATCTTCTATGAGAAAAACCCTAGGTGAGACTTTAAAAAATGCACCGGTTTCATCGGGTTTCGATGCAATTTTTGGGAAGATCTTATACTTGGGTTCTACACATGTACTGTTCTTGATCAACTTAACCACATCACTCTTATAATTCTTGATTTTAGTAGTTCTTGAGGTGGTTGCCATCATTTTTCAAGTTTTAGGGTTTTCTAAAAATTTAGGGCTTTCTTGAAAAACAATGATAGAGATCTTTCAATACCTTTGATACTTACTTCAATTCGCAATGGTGGTGAAAGATATGGTTGTTATGTTCTTAGATTGATGTGAGGACGCTCTGCTTTTTTCTCATTAATCACTCTGTCTTTCGCTTTGCTTTCTCTTAAAATCATGGGTGAAAAATGAAGTTATCCCATCGACTATTTATAGACTTTTTTCCCTAAGTCTTTGTATTAAATGCTCAATGACTCATCGGGATATGAAGATAGGTTTTGTCAGGAAGAATTTAGAAAACATCATCAGTGAAGTTGAGTTTCCTGGGACAGTTGTTAATATTGTTACTTGTACTAATGGATATCGGTATTCTATAGTGACAACTTTTAACTTTCCCTTTCTTACCGATGGGTGTTGGGTTATATTGGCAACTTAGTCACTTTGTATGTTGACCAAAAATCTCTGGTAAGTGTAGAACAACTTATCTTTTTTGTTCACCGATGATTTTTGGTATGCGTATACCAATGGGGTTGATTTCTCAGAATTGTAACAAGTAACATAATATGCATTTTTATTCATGCAGATTTTGACTTTCTACCAATTTGATAATGGAACTGATGCAAAATATGACTTGGAATAGTGCAGTTCCATACTTACTTGTCTAGCTTAAGTGGTGGTGGTGATGTCACCAGATCCATTAGATGGGGTGTCATCATTTGCATTGCTTGTCCTAGCTTCATCATTTCTTGAAGATTTTATCCATATTTGGTCTCTTTCCCTCCAGATATCTTCAATGGTGTTTCCATTGGGATATGTGCTTGTTTCTATCAATCAGTCCTTGCAATTTTTCTTGAGGTGACCAACTTTATGACAGTGCAAGCATGCCATTCTGGGGTTTGACTAGCCTCTAGACCTTTTGTTCCATTCTCTCATGTATTTTGCAACAATGTGACCATATCTACCACATGATGTATAGTTTGTCCATGTATTGTAATCCCATGTATATTGATTACCTATTCTTTTTGGTTGATAAGGAATCTTTTGACTTTTAGGCTTCCATGCTTGCTTTTTATTTTTCCAACATTCTTTAGATGTGTGCCCATTCATCTTGCATGTAGGATAGTATTTTTCCATGTAGGTTTCCTTCTTTGGTTGTTCTATCTTGCTCTTGCATTCATAAGCCTTATGTCCTTTCTTGTTACATTTATAATAGAATCCTATGAATGTAGGTGTAGATATAGGAATACCTTTCATTTTACCTTGATATGCATTTGATGTGTGCCCTTTCTTTCCATAGTGCTTACATGCTAGCTTTCTTGGTCTTGGATTTTCATAGACATTATTTGAGCTTGCTTGATTTGATGATTCTCCATTTTCGGTAAAGCCTATACCATTGTTGTTATTGTTGACTCTTCGTTGTCCTTCAAGAAAGTCATCCATTATTTTATTTCTCTCTTCAGTCTTTCTGATAATATTATTATGTTGTTGCTGAATTCTAACCTCATATTTTAGCTTTTCATTTTCTTCTCTTAGTTCACCAATAATCTGTATTCTCTCAATGAGTTCCACATTTATTCTATTTTCTTGTTGACTCATAAGAATAATCTAATTTGTGAGATCATGGTGATGCTCAACATGTCTTTGAATTTACAATTCTTTTTCTTCTAGTTTCTTTGTAATCTTCCTTCTATCATCAATAGCAAGTGTTCTTTTTGTTTCAACTTGTCTATCAGAACTCATCACATCAATCATTCTTACCATCTAGATCTCTTGACCGATTTGCAACATCTTTATTTTCTCTGTCAGATTTTGATTGATCTCTTTTAGATTTGTGATGTTGTCTTCTGATGTATCTGATATATTAATTGTAGTTGATCCTGAAGATTTAAAGAAATCTAGAATCTCTTCTTCTTGATAATATTTTTCATTATTCTGGGTAGCCATACCTTTCCTCTCATCCAACAGCTCTCTCATCTTGATTCGAGCTTCTTTATACTATTCATAGAACATTTATATCTCAATCTTTTTGTCCTCAATGTTCTTATCAAGTTTGTACTTCTCCATTGTATGATCTTTTCTCTTAAGCCTTTAAGCTTTCCAAGAAGAGACTTAGCTCTGATACCAATTGTTGGAATTAATGGGAAGTAGTACTAAGAGGGGAGGGGTGAATCAGTACCTCTAAAACTTTTAACACCTTTCTTATTTCATTATTAGTAATCATACATTATTACATTACCAACCATTACTGTTGTTCTTTCTTATGTATGAATTGTTCATTCATAATCTTTAATGGTTTGCAATATTCATAGAAACATTCATGAAAATGATAAACACATAACACAAGATATGGTATCGCAGAAAACTCCTATTAGGAAGTAAAAACTATTGTGGGGATGACACCCACAAAACTTCACTATTTGCAGAATGGAAGGGAGACGGTTAAGGATTACAATTTGATCACTTCTGATGATCTACCCTGTTAGGAGTATTAAGGTGGAGACCTATTAAGATCTACTTTGTTAAGAGATTTAGCAACACTGATTTAAGTGTGCACTCAGTTATGAGATTTTACAATAGGACGGTTAAGCCCACCTTTCTTGAAAGGATTTCATTAGAGTACTAAACTTGTTAGAATGAGTACAAATGTTGACCTGACTACATATAATCTATAATTTTTGATTACAGATCCATTAAAGCTCTCAGAATTATAATATCACCTTAAGTAATTGATGAATACCTTTTCTCTGCTTGTCAGTAGCTTCTATTTTGTTCTTGAAACTGACTTGACTCTTTTTCTGTCCTTCTGCATAAATTCTCTATCTGGTCTCTAGTTTCTCTCCGTGGCTACTATCTTCATTGAACAGAAACTATTCTCAATGTATTAAGCACCTATTTATACAAGTATTTGACCTATCTTGGAATTCATACATTACAATGTTAACTCTTAGATCCAAGGTTTACAACTTGACCTTGATATTTAGTTTGCATGTTTTAAATCAGTAAAACTAATTAAAAAAATAATAAATACATTTCTTCCTCCACACATAATGGATTTAAAATTAAATCAATAATCTATAAATACAAATTCAATGATTTATCTGACGTGGAAAAGTCAAATCCACTTTTTACGGGATGTAACTGACTGTCAATTCTTGGTCGTCGAATTGAACTTGAAGTCTGTTGGTGTTCCTTTGTTTGAACTGTTCATAGGGTTCCCTTTATCTTTTATATTCCTCTATGTGTTGTTCTGTTGGGTTGTACTATTGTTACTCGTCAGATTTTGTTTAACCTTTTTGTCATCGGATAACACTTAACAGTGTTTAACGCTTAACCTTAGCGTCGGCTTGTGTTGTGCCCTATCTGTCGGTGTGGAGTAAACTGATGGTGTAGATCATGTTTTTCCTTAATTATACTTATGGAAAAATATAATGCCTTCAGTTAGGAGTCAAATAAAATAGTAGGTTCACTGCCAAGGCATACTGCCCAAAGAAGGCTAAAGCCACCCTCAAGGATTTACAATCTGAATCAAGAGTATAAAGAAAATACACAATCCAATGAATTGTCTGATAGAAACTATCTTTGCTTGGTCATTTCCAATGAAGTATCAAATCTACTCTGTATCTAGCAGTCAACAAGCTTCATAGCTTCCACATATCTCTATCCTTTATTCTCTGCCACATCTTATCCAAAAGAAAAGATCACTCATATATACCCTCTTACAATAATTCATTAGGTCGGCTAGTTAAGATTTCCTAAATCATAAATAATTAATTAGGTCAGGTAATTAAGGCTTTCCAATACACAAATAATTATTTCACCCCTTGCTAAGATACATACGGTACCTATAACTAGTAAACATCAACTATAATTCATTACATATACTTCCAGATTTGCAATCCACGCTCACAATTAATTTTATACGCTACATATCTGAAGTCGGCCAGGAACTAGGTCTTCTCCAAAATATACACCACAACTAACATCACTAGTATCCAAACAAAAATTGAACTCAGCCCATTACTCCAATATATGTCAGTTGTCCACCAGTAACCTTGCATCATCTGAAATATCTTCACCAAAAAGATATACTTGAAACACAAAGACCTGCTTTGTCCAGAATCACAGTTATAGTCCAGAAAACCAGTCTTCACCAAATCAATTGTAACATCCACAGTATGCAACATAAATCCAAGAAATATTAGGAATAAGGTCAACACACATACTTTTTCATAAATCCAACTTTGATCATTCTGAATCATTCATACAGTTTTTGTACACTCCTTCCAGTCATGTAGCCAATCTATCTTCTCCACAGAGATATATGTTGACATCAGTGACAAAACATGAATATCAATAGTATAATCAGTAACCAAAATTGATATCATCTAACAAAATCAAGGCTGGTAGATCTATACATTGTCTTATCCTTCAATTCACAAGGATTTTTATAGAAGATAAGATACACTTCAAACTTCTCTCTCTCAAGTATGGCAAGGCACTTGAAAGAAATCAAATTGTAATTAATACAACATAAAACTGCAAAACTGAATACTTTGTGAGATTGTAAGAATGCTTTGAGTATATATATATATATATATGTATATATATATATATATATGTATATATATATGTATATATATATATATATATATGAATTCAAGAATACCTCAACAACATAAAATAATGAACTAAATGACTATATCCAATAATTGATAAGATCAGTGCCTATATCAACTTGGGCAATAGAGTCAATCCAACTTCAATCCTATGTACAACCTTGCAAGACAGTATGTATTCCAATACCATAAACTATTCAAATTCTATAGATGTAGATATATTAAGTCTATTTATATCCGTATTAGTTCAAATGAATTTAACTCCTATGGTTGGGAGACCAGTTGAACAAGAAGCCAAAAATACTGACTTTTCATAAACTCCTTGATAATCAAACAATGATACATATAAGATCTTAGAAAAGGCATGGCAAGAATAGCAATTGAAATTCCTTGAATAATTGCAAGTGACTAACTGAAATGAATTTAACTTTCTTACCACAAGTGAGATAGAAAACACTTTTTTATTGATTTTGGAAAAATAGTACATATGAGTCCATGTTGCAGTTGTGATCAAACTAGAAACAATAATAATGATTATAATTGTTCACATGGTCATGGAAATTCCTATTTTATAAATTCCAAGGGATGCATACAAGCTTCAGACTGATGTGTCTCTTGATAACTAAAACCTAATCCTAAGATCAATAACTGAACATGAGTTACAATTAAACAGTAATAAACATCCTTGTTAGAAATGGTTGTCGACCATAAGGTTAATAACAATAGTTACTTAGAAAATACTTTGTGATTCATCTCATATAATTAAATAATGATTTTACATTATGAACATCATGGTAATTCAACCATATGTTCATCTATATGCTCTGTATAAACTTTTCATGATATTAGATATCACCAACAACTTCAGCATCAAAAACTAGATCATCGACATTGTCGACTATCTTCAAACATTCTCCATCCTCTTGAATATTCTTCTAAGAACATTGCATGCCTTCATCTTTCTCATTATTTCACAAAGATCACATTATCTTGTCAGCAGATGGATCCATGTTTCACCACCCTTGAAACCTACATGAGAATGTCGACGAAATATCAAATAGTATACAAAACCCTAAGAGATATAAAATACAATTAAAAAATATAAATCAGCAAAGAAAATTCCATGTCGACGCTTCCACCCAAGTCCTTTGTCTTTTTGATCATTGGGGATACATGTGAATATCTCACAATGCCTCAATGGATAAAGATCATTCAATTCCTAATCACAGGAACACGCCAACCTTAGATCTTCATCGTGTCTTAACCATCGATTAATCTTCAAATCTTTTTTAATAGTCGATCACCTTTTTTGAAGGGTTAAAATATCACTGTTGATTATACCCATGTGCTAAATGATAGGATCTTTAGTAACTCACACTTTAACTTGTTTTATGAATGACTTGCATCCTTATCATCTTTCTCGACCAATCAGATATCACTAAACATTATCCTTTTTGTCCTATTGTCTCATACTTTGATGGGCCCATGACACATGTCACTCTGTTGTGTTCCCTCGAAGACTAAAGGTCATGGATCTCTTCTTTGATGGGTAACTCCCACCGTAGATCTTGTTTGATGTTTAACTATTGATTAACCTGTCTCTTCTCATAATCTTAGTGGGGTCGGGACACGCATCGTCTAATTGCGATGCCTAGATGAATAAAGGACAAGAATCTTATGTTTGCAGGATCACACTGACTATAGATCATATGCAAATTTTAACCGTTGATCGTCATTCTTTGCCACTTAGAATTTAGTGAGGCTGGTACATGTGTCGGTTAGTCACATTCCCTTAATGTTTAAAGAATCTACATCTTCCCTTAGTGGTATTATATTGAATTTTGGATGAAGAGTAATCTGCTTGATGAATAATTTTCTTTGACCCCATTCAGGAAAGACCTCATCAGACATGTGGCAACTATTTGTGATTCTGTGATGGGTAAAATTCATTCATTTTTTTATCGCAGGATTACGACGATCGTTGATCTAGTCTCATATTCAACCATCAATCTGCACAAGGAAGAAAATAACAAAATCCTGCGGAAAACATATACAACGGCTAGGAATATGAATTTAAATATGAATATGAAAGCTAAGAAATAATAGAGTTAGATAACAGCATAACTTGTGAAATAAAAAACCATGAAATATATAAATTATAATGATAAAGGTTAGAGTATACTTCCCTGAGATGTATAGACATGAAAATTTAATCTACAAATTTGGGTTCCACTAGGTACATACTCCAATCTCATTCATCTTTTCTCTTACAAAATTGAACTTAATTGGTATGTTCTTTTTCTTTGACTATTGTACAATATTCTTAGAGATATTGATATCACTTGAATTATCACTATATATGACAATGAGGCTCATCAAATAAACCTCTAATGTTTTATAAAATCTTCTTCCTCCAAACTATTTGTGTACAATTTAAAAAAGTATCAATGTACTCTACCTCTACAGTAGATAAGGAGATGGAGTTTTGTTTCTTGCTCATCCAAGAAACCAATCTTCTTCCCAAAAATAAAGTGCCATCACTTATACTTATCTTTTCATCAACATCACCTACCTAGTCAACATTTGTACATACACATAAGGTCAAGTCATCCTTAAGATACCATATCCCAAATTCCACTATCCCTTTTAGATATCTAAATATCCTCTTCACAACTACCTCATGACTTTTCTTAAGATCTGCTTTAAATATCTCCACAAGATACACAACTAGCATTCATGATATATGGTCTTGTATGAGTCAAATAAATTAAGCCACCAATCATTGACCTATATCTCAATTGAGTCACTTTAGGGGACTCGTCATCCTTTTTCAACTTTCATCATATTACCATAGGAGTACCTATTGGTTTTGATTCATCCAAACAAAACTTCTTCAAGAGTTCCTTCACATACTTATCCTGAGATATAAAAATCCCATCCTCTGACTGAGTAATTTTAAATCCCAAAAATAATTTTATTTCTCCTATCATGGACATCTAAAACTCACATTGAATTTCTATTGCAAACTCTTTACTCAACTTATCATTTCCTCCAAAGATAATGTCATCAACAAATACTTCAACAATCAAAATGTCCTCATGATCTATGTTTAAAACAAATTACTATTAATAGTACCTTTGTTGAAATCAAGCTTCAATAAATATTTTTACAATTTGGAATACTAATCTCTAGGAGCATGCTTCAACCCATATAATTTTTTCTCCAATTTACAAACCATTTCTAGTTGATCAGTCAACTAAAACCATCTAGTTTCTCTATGTATACTTCTTCTAACTCACCATTCAGAAATGTAGATTTGACATCCATTTTATAAACTTTGAAGTCCTTATAAGAAGCATAAGAAATGAATAATCTCATTACTTCCAATATTTTCACAAGAGAAAGAGTTTCATCATCATCAATTCCTTCCATCTGAAAATATCCTTTGTACACCAATCTATCTTTATTTTAAAAAAATTCTCCATCTTGATTAAATTTATTTCTAAACACTTATTTGGTACCAATAATATTCTTGTCCTTAGGCCTGGGAAAAATAATCCATGTATTGTTCTTCCCAATTTGCAACAACTCTTCTTCCATGGCTTTAACCCAATGATCATCTTTGCAGGCTTCACTCACATCTTTAGGTTCAATCTTTGAGATTAAGCAAATCTTATCTTTAGAAATCCTTCTCCTAGTCTGAACACCTTTGTTCCTATCACCAATAATTTTTTTGTCAAAATGGTGTAATCTTACATACCTTGGATTCTTTGATGTTACCTCTAAATTTTGTGTTCCTTATTCTTCACTTGTACTAGCTTCATCATCTACACTCACGGAACCACTTTGAACTTGATTTTGAACTTGATGTTGTTAATAATTACCACTGGCATTTTGATCATGAGAATCATATCCATGAGATTTGGATAGAATCTCAAAGGTCTCATCCACTTTCACATCATCACTCTCTATTGGGTGGCAGTAAGAAGTTGAGTCCACTCTTTGGCCAAAAATAAAAACTATTTTCACTATTTTTTCAAATTTGTCCTAATTGACCTTAATATTTGAAGCACTTACAGTTTGAATCTCAAAAAATTCAATAATAATAATTATAGTACGTGAAGTCTACTTTCCAAATATGTAATTTATTTGGATACACATATGATACAATTTTTTTTAATAGACATTACTAAAAACCACTTTTTAAAAGTCACTTTTCCAAGACCATACCATGCCCATGTACGACAAGAATAATTTGACCCTTTTGGGAAAACATTTGTGTTGAGATTGATGAACATCAATCTACCCAAGAACACCTGCATGCAAAGCTGTTACAAAGAAGAAGAAGCAGACAGAAGAGAGAAGACAGAAGAATGGCTATGGCGGCCGATAGGCCAGAGACTGAAAAAGCATGTTGACAGAAATGATTTCTATATTCAACAATAATGATTTACAAAACAATCTCCTTATGAATTACAAAGCGGTCAATCCTTATAAAGGATACCGAAACCCTAAAAGGGAAACTACAAGAAATAGAAACTACCTAAGGTTAGCTGAAGCAAACTAGAGTGAATAGGGAAGTTACTAATTAGATCATAATGATTTAAATTAGTAACCCC
>MU225199.1:102318-117331 GCA_018584345.1 Thuja plicata
ACCTGAATGTCACCTTGTTAGAGGATTTATACAAATGACTATTAAGTCAACCTTGTTAAAGGATTTAACTAATACAATGGTAAGAAAGTAATCAACAGTTGTGATCTGGTACATACAACTTACTTTGGAATTTAGACCCAATTACAACTTTGATGTTAACTTACTGGATATCATGCATTGTCATTTCAACCTTCTGATTTGCTTGGAAATCCGTCAAGAAATCACACATGCAACTTTCTGCTTCTGCCTTTTGCCTTCTTTGCTAGATCATGCCAAACAGTAAATCAACTATGCAAACCTCTTGCATACACATGCACTCCTCAACACACAGTGAATAACCCCTTGAGGTTATCATATACCTCTCTGTCTAAGTTAGATAAATCTTTTTCCGCTTAAACAAGATCATAGATCTTAGGTTAGGTTAGATCCAACAGATCATTGCATCTTTACATTACATTTACTTTTCCAAAGTAGTCTCTAATTAAATCTTGAAACCATGCATTAATTACAGTTACCCATACATTAAATGACATGGATCAATCTTTAATTAACATTACATATCCCAATGAAATCAACTAAGTCAGCCAGAGATCTCAAATCTCATCATTAATCTCATTACTGTAAGTCGAGCAACATCACTGTTTCCACTCAGCAATTTCAATGGTGCTCGGCATTCAGAAACTTTTGCTCATCACAAGCAACTTTACTCAGCACAAGCAACTTTTCTCATCAGATGCAACTTTGCTCAGCACAAGCCAAACTTGCTCAACACAGAATAGCTAGAAAAACTATCTTTGAAAGATAAACAACTAATTACTTTGCTAGAGTGCCAACTGATCAAGTACCCTTTTAGTTTCCTTAAATCAACCATTCACTTGGTCTTCTTGTTAAATCTTCTTCATCAACAATAGATATGGTACTCAAATAGATAACAATAGTCTCACTAGTAAAGGTTTGACATCAATGAAAAAATAACAATTGCTTGCATTGTCACTTTCCAACAATCTCCCTCTTTGGCATTAATGGCAACACAAAATATTAAAATAATGATTTAACAAGCATAGTTACCAACCAATCCAAAAAGTCACCTGTGTTCCTTGATATGAATGAATTTTTATTAATGTCTTTAGCTTCATTCTAATTCTTATTTGTAAAACATTTCTCCCTCTGTGTCTGTAATCACACTGTCATCATCTGTGTCTAATCATCTATAGACTCCCTCTGAGTAGATAAGCACTTCAATGTTTTCAATAGTAACTTCTACCTCTATGTAATCTTTCCCTCTTTGTAATCTCTCTTTCTTGGCAATCTCTTCCTCTTTATAGGTAATCTCTCCCTCTTTGACAACAATGCCAAGGATGTCAATATCTTTATCATGTAGATCTTTAGTATCATGTTGATCCTATCATCTTGATTATGACTGATTTTTATTTTCTGTCCTTGTTCATCTTCACAACTTTAGCCAACATCCTAAAGTGTGACTTACTGTGCATCAATGTGTCAGATATTCTGAATAAAATATTTGATGCAACAGTACCATACAGAAATTAATTAGCCTCGATGAGGGGAATCACCCCCAATTTACCTCATAGATACTCATGAGCATCCTTGGGTAGTGCTTTTGTGAATATGTCTACTAATTGTTCTTTGGTGTTCACATAATCCAGTCTCACTTCTTTACTCTGAACTAGCTCCCTCAAGTAATGATACTTGATAGATATATTCTTTGTCTTTGAGTGCATCATAGGATTTTTAGAGATATTAATAGCACTTGTGTTATCACAATATATGACAACTGGGTCAGTGATTTCTTCCTTCATACCTTTAGTAGTATCTTCAACCACACAATGTTAGAACAGTTAACTGTTGCTGCCACATACTCGGCTTCAGTTGTAGATTGTGAGGTGTTGTTCTATTTCTTACTTGTCCAGGAGATCAATCTCTTTCCTAAAATAAATTCTCCACTAGTAGTGCTTTTCCTATCATCAACATTTATAGCCCGGTCAGAGTCAGTGTAAACTCTGAGTAGTAAAACTTGTCATTCTTTTTGGAGTATAGACCATAGTCATCAGTTCCTTTCAAATATCTCAGAATCTTTTTGACTACCATCATGTGAGTTTCCTTGGGATTAGCAGAAAACCTTGCAACAATCCCAACAACTAGGGCAATATCAGGCCTAATGTGTACAACATACTATAGTTTTCCAATCATTGACATGTAGAGTGTTTGGTTCACTTCTTTTGTGTCATCATATTTTGTCAGCTTCTTCTAGTAGCCATGGGTGTACTCACTGGTTTGTACTCTTCCATTCCAAAAGTTTATAGTATCTCTTTGATATATTTAGATTGAGTAATATAGATACCATTCTTCACTTGATAAATTTGTAAGTCAACAAAGAATTTTATTTCTCCAAACATAGACATCTCAAACTCAGGTTGCATCTCTATTGCAAATTTCTGACATAACACATCTTGTCCACTAAATATGGTGTCATCCATAAAAATTTTAGCTAATAATGTACCTTTGCTTTGCTCTATCTTCAAGTACATGTTGTTGTTGTCATTGGTTCTTGTAAATCCAATCTTGATTAGGTAATTGTGCAATCTATCATACCATGCTCTTGGTGCTTGCTTCAATCCATATAATGGTTTGTGCAATCTGCAAACCATATCCCTTTTTTTTGGGTCTATAAAACCATCATCTTTCTCAATATACACTTCTTCTTCCAAGATACCATTGAGAAATGTAGATTTCACATCCATCTGATAAAATTTGAATCCTTTATAGGCTGCATATGCAAGTAAGGTTTTGACACCTTCCAATCTTGCAACTGGGGTGAAGGTTTCACCATAGTCAATTCCTTCCTCTTGTGCATAACCCTTGCATACCAGTCTAGCTTTGTTTCTTGTCAAATATCCATGTTCATTCAGTTTGTTCCTGAATACCCACTTTTCTCCAATTACATTTTTATCCTTTGGCCTAGGTACAAGTGTCCAAGTTTTGTTCTTCTCAATTTGTTCAATTTCCTCATTCATTTCTTGTATCCAATCTTCATTTTCTAAATCATCTTTCACTATTTGGGCTCAAATTCACATAACAGACATGTGTCATTTTTCAACTTACTTCTTGTCATAACAACAAAATCCTTTGACCCAATGATTTGATCAGAATTGTGATTTCTTCTCACATATTTTTCTAGGGTAGGCTCAGTCCTTGCTTTAGGTTCATCATTTGTATTCAGTTCTGGTTGATTCTATGACTCGGCATCTCCATCAGATAGCTTGGAATTCACTTCTAGTTGCTCAGCAACTCCACTTTGTGACTTGGAAGGTGCATACTGTTGTTCATTAGTAGTCTTAGGTAGTGAATTAGAGTCTTCCTCATCTAGATATATGAATGAGCTATAGCTTTCAGGATCTTGTGTACTTTCAGCTTCATTTCTTTCTGAAAACTCATCAATTCTTACATTTGCACTTTAAACAATTTTGTTAGTATTATAATTTAGACATTTGTAAGCTTTGCTTTTCATTGAATAACCAAGGAATATACCTTCTTCACCTTTATCATCTAGTTTTCCATTTCTGTTGTCTTTCAGTATAAAACATTTTCTTCCAAATACTTTAAAATACTTTACACTAGGTGCATACCCATACCAAAGTTCATAAGGTGTAGCATCTGTATCTTTCTTGACTTGAACTCTATTTAGTGTATAGACTGCAGTACTTACAACTTCTTTCCAATACTTTTGTACAACCTTTTTCTCCATCATTAGTGTTCTTGCACAGTCCATAATAGATCTATTCCTTCATTCAGCAATACCATTTTGTGGAGGAGTCCTGGGTGCGAACATCTGTCTCTTTATGCCTTGGTCATTACAAAACCTGTTAAACTCATTAGAAATAAACTCTCCACCTCTGTCAGATCTTAAACATTTCAAACTTTTGTCTGTTTCCTTTTCAACTTTAGCTAAGTACCATTTAAATAATTGGAATGCATCATATTTTTCCTTGATAAACATTATAGTCATCATCCTTGAATAATCATCAAAAAATAGAATAAAGTATCTAGCACCACAATAGCTTCTTTCTCCAATGGGACCACAGAGATTAGTATGGACCAATTCCAGAATTTCCTATGATACATGTGTTTTACTCTTGAAACTAGACTTAGTCATCTTTCCTAGTTGACATTGTTTACACATAGCATTCTCAAGTTTCTTTAACTTAGGTATCCATCTAACCCTTTTCAGTTTACTTATGCTTACCAAGTTATCAAAGTTCACATTACACAACCTCTTATGCCATAACCAAACATCATTGTACTATGCAAACAAACATGTTTCTTCAGATAAATCTAGATAAAATAAGTTACCTTTATTCTGATCACCACTTCCAACTAATTCTCCAGTAGAATCATAGATCTTTGCCTTTCTGTGATGGAATTCAACTTTGTAACCAGAAGTGTTCAGCTGTGCAACACTCAGCAAATTATATTTAAGATCATCAACCCAATACACATCATCACATCTGATTTTGTCAGTCAGGTTAATTAGTCCTTTACCTTTCATAAGACATGGTGAATCATTACTAGATTTTACATATCCTCCTTTACATTGGTTTAGGGTTTCAAAATTATCTTTGTCACTAGTCATATGATGGGAACAACCATTGTCAATGATCCAATGATCATTTTTACTCATATAAGAGATTAGTGCAGTTTTCTCATCATCATCAGAATCTTCTTTCATAGAAACATAAACAACTTCTACATCATTGTCATTAGAATTATCAGTGTCATAGTCAGAAGTTTCTTCAGCAATATAACAAGATTTCTTAACTTTGTCTTTGTAGTCCTTATATTTCCTGAAGTCTTGGTCATCCTTTTTGTCTTTGTATTCTTTGTATTTGTTGTCCCTTCTTTCATCTTTTTCATTTTTTTCAGGACATCTAGTAGCTATATGACCAACTTTGTTGCATGAAAAACAAATAATAGGAAGTTTACCTCTATATTTTCCTTTTGCTCTGGAAAGCCTTTTTGCCATAAGTGCTTCAAGTTCTTCAAGATCATCATCAAAAGTGTCACTATCACTGTCCACATGTTTCTTTCCTTTCTTAGATTTATTGAGAACCAGCTGTGATCTAAAAGAAGAATCAATCCCTTGTGGATTATAGTTATCATAATTTGACATTTCAAATGCAGTGAGTCTGCCTATCAGTTTTTCTAGATTCAGATTATTGTTAGGAGTACATCTCAATTCTTGAATTGTATAAACTCTAATAGCATATATAGGAAGTAAAGTTCTCAGTACCTTGCTCATAATGGTGTTCTCATCAATTGTTCCATTAGCCCCTCTAATGGCATTAACAACTTCTTTTACTATACCATAGTACTGAATGACATTTTCACCTTCTTGCATTTTCATCTCATCAAACTTACCTCTTAGACTTTCTAATTTAGCTCTCAACACATTTGTGTCTCCACCATAGACAGTTGCAAGTTTTTCCCACATCTAATTTTCATTTGTGTAGATGTTTATGTTATCAAACTCTAAATAGCTCAATGAGGAGGTGATCTCCACCATTGCTTGATTGTGCTCTTGCTTTTCTTTTAGTTGTGCAGCTGTGAGAGGAGTAGTAGGTGGTACATAGGCATGTTCAATAAGTCACTTAGCAACATAACCAATAACAGCCAAATGTAGTTTCATCAAACATTTCCATGCAGGGAAGTTATCTTTGTTCAGCTTAGGAACCTCCTTCTTATACAACTTGATCTTTTCGCTCCAAGTACCTTCAAACTATTTTCAGGAGACCAAAGATCTGATACCAATTGTTAGAATGAATTTAGAATAACTGAGAGGGAAGGGGTGAATCAATTATCCTGAGGTTTAGATGTAGCAAATGAAACTTTCTGTACTTCAGATCTACTCGGCAGCAGTAGCATAAATCAACAACTTAATCATGCAGTTTACTGTCAATTGAAATTAGCTTGTAGAAACATAACAGTAAAGAAAACCATAAACATTCACACAAGTTGACACAAGTATTTAAGGTGGAAACCCAATATGGGAAAAAACACCAGTAACATGCTACCAAGTTTTCACTCTTCTGAAGTGATGCCCTGTGAGGAGCCAACCCTATTAAAGGTTACAATAATACACTGCTAGGTGTGACCTGGTTAAAGGATTTAATCACCCTGTCAGGAGTGGCCTTGTTAGAGGACTTAGAACATTCCACCTGAATGTCACCTTGTTAAAGGATTTATAAAAATGAATGTTAAGTCAACCTTGTTAAAGGATTTAACTGACACAATGGTAAGAAAGTAATCAACAATTATGATCTGGTACATACAACTTACTTTGCAATTCAGATCCAATTACAGCTCTGATATTAACTTACTAGATAGCCTACATTGTCATTTCAACCATCTGATCTACTTGGAAATTTGTCAAACAATCACACATGCAACTTTCTACTTCTGCCTTTTGCCTTCTCTGCTAGATCATGCCAAACAGTAAATCAACTATGCAAACCTCTTGCATACACATGCACTCCTCAACACACAGTGAATAACCCTTTGAGGTTATCATATACCTCTCTGTCTAAGTCAGATAAATCTTTTGCTGCTTAAACAAGATTGTAGATCTTAGGTTAGGTCAAATCCAATAGATCATTCCACCTTTGCATTACATTTACTTCTCCAAATTAATCTCTAATTAAATCTTGAAACCATGCATTAATTATGGTTACCCATACATTAAATTATGTGGATCAATCTTTAATTAACATTACATATCCCAATGAAATCAACTAAGTCGGCCAGAGATCTCAAATCTCATCATTAATCCCATTACTATAAGTCGGCCAACATCACTATTTCCACTTGACAATTTCAATGGTGCTTGGCATTGAGCAACTTTTTCTTATCACAAGCAACTTTACTCAGCACAAGCAACTTTTCTCGTCAGAAGCAACTTTTCTCGGCACAAGCCAAACTTGCTCGGCACAGAATAGCCAAAAAAACTATCTTTGAAAGATAAACAACTAATTACTTTGCCAAAGTGCCAACTAATCAAGTACCCTTTTAGTTTCCTTAACTCAACCATTCACTTGGTCTTCTTGTTAAATCTTCTTCATCAACAATAGATATGGTACTCAAACAGATAACAATAGTCTCACCAGTAAAGGTTTGACAGCAATGACAAAATAATAATTGCTTGCATTATCACTTTCCAACACAAGCGCCTCATCATTTTGATCATTCCATGCATTTTTAACAACCTTAAGAACAACAGGAGGAGGAATAGAAGTGGATTTAGTTGCAACATCAAAAATATGTCGATAATGAAAGAGAAAAGTCATTTGAGTCTTCCATGCATAATAATTGGAAGGACTTAATTTTATTTCTAGAATTAATGACGACATGATGAACTAAAATAAAAGATGAAGTATACAATAATGAATCTAAAAAACTAGTTTAACACGAATGGTAAACAACAATATGCAAGAAATATTAGATATTAAAAAAATTTAAATTTCTTTAGTAATTGATGAAACAAATTTTAATTGCAGTTAAATGACGAAGTAGCTATAGAATTAAGTTTATATTTCCAAAAATAATATGGGTGTAAGATGATTTTTAAAAATGATAAGTGAAACCAAATGTATAAGAGATTATCTTTTTTGATAAATAAACTAAAATTAATTTTAACGATTAAACTTAAATTGTTAAAAAAAATTGTAGATAATTAGAATATTAAATAAATATGATAGGAAATGCGCAAATAAATGAATTAACGGATATAAGAGAAGAATAAACTTGCAAAAGCCAAGAATAGGTTATAAAAATAGATGTTATAATGACCTGGCAAAGAAATGATGAAAAAAGACTGCAAGGATATGATTAAAAAAATGTTTTACTTATTGTCTTATTGCAAAAACCAATGTATTCTATTTTTAAATCATTCAAACTATTGAAAATAAATGTTCAAGCCATGATAATTACCTTCTAGAGCATGCAAAATAAGGAAGGTTGTGTAGGCTAAGGAAATAGAAGGACAAAGGTTAAATGAGTGCTTCTTGGTAGGCTGCGCAAGCAATAGGAGCACACAAGAAGAAAAGAAAATGACAAAGAAAGGTAGATATTTTTTTTTTAAAAGACTCCCTCCTTGAATAGAAATGAATGGAGAGTTGGAAGCAGCAAGGAGAAAGGATTGCAAGGTAAGATGAGACTAAAATTCTGCACTGAAAACTGCACGTTGGAGGGAGAAAATAAAAACCAAGGTAAGATGACAAAGCATAGAGAGAAAGGAGAGACCAGCTAAGGAGCTACGCTGGAAATAGAAAGAGAAGCTCATAAAAACAAAGAGACCAAGGAAGCACTCCAAGGGAGTGAGGATAAGGCACAGAGGTGACCAGCAATGAAGACAAAAGTTGCGCAAGGAAGTATGGTGCGCAAGGGAGAAATGGGTTGCACAAAGAAGTTGAAGAAAAGTTGCACAATGGGATAAGAGGTTAAAATGCTACATAGGCAGCTAAAGGAGCATAGGGTAAGAGTTGCGTGAATAGTAGGGAAGACCAAGGAGAAGCTTGGAAGAGTAGCGGGGTAAAGATAAGCAAAAGAATGATAGATATAAGATAAAACCCTATAGAGAAAGATATTAGAGATATAGGTAAAAATATATAAATATGCTAGAAAATTTTTAAATGGAAACAGTGATTATAAATATTAAAAAAATAATCTTGTAGGACAGAGTTATCAATTGAATCCTGCAAGAAATAGTGTGCTTTACTGTGATAAAAAAAAATATAGATATAAATGCTTTAAATGTTATTAGAATACACAGATATAAAACCAAGTTGCTAATAGAAAAGAGCTATATAAACCTGTAAATAGGCAGATTAGATTTAAAATAGATATAGAGAAATGATAAAATCTGCACGAAAAAATAGAGCTGGAAAAAAATGTTAGAACTAGTTATGAATACCGATTTAAATGATAAATATCAGAACATGGAAGATGGAATTCTTCCCTTGTGGTTTCTTGATAGAGGGAAAAACCAAAAAAAGAATCTAGGTTTGGTGGTAAACCATCCAAACCCAAAAAAAAATTTAAAAAAAATATGCAACAAATGTTAGATCGTGAAAACCTGCAAACACTCAAACAAGGATTAGTAGCTTTGATACCATGTTAGAAATATTAAGAAAACAAATAGAGATTAGGAAATAAGAAAGAATCCAAGAGAGGGTTGCAAGAAGAATAATTTTACCATAACCAAGTGAAATAATGGTGATTCAAGAAATTACACCAAAAACACCAAGAAGCTCAAGATCAACACCAAGACAATATTTTTGAAAGGGGAAAACTAAAAAAAACCCCTTGTTCATATAATATGAGAGAGAGAGAGAGAGAGAGAGAGAGAGAGAGAGAGAGAGAGAGAGAGATCATTACAATATTGCAATAATGAAAATGAAAGAAGAGAGAAGAAATCCAACTTGTGAGAACCAACTTAGAACCCTGTGAGAACCCTAAGTAAGTGTGTGAGAAGCATCTCTTAAGTAGAGATGAGTGGATAAGTTTTCATGTAACTCCTATACTCTATGAGTGCCACATTCACATTTGGTGTATGCCATGTGTGAGAATCCTCATAAGGAGGAATATCTAATTTCCTTATTAAAGGAATTACAAATAAGAGACATGATCTTGGTATATCTTTTAAATATAAAATACCAAGGAAAGATTAATTCTAACAATATTCTAGCAATCAGTACTTTCAAACCTTGAATTCCTCTCTCTTCTTCCTCAAGATCATTCACCTATTTCTCATATCCTGACCATTTCATTGAGGGAACTTCTCCTGAATCACATCTTTTCTTTTCCCTTCCAAAAATAGTGTCTTTGAATATAGATTCCACCTTAGGTAATGCACCGCCAAATTTACTTAGCTCAAAAGAAGTAAGCTTACCAACCAACTTGTCTCTTGTTACATCTATCAATGTTTGAATATCCTCAATAGCTACAAATTTGTGCATGTAGGTAGTGAGAAATAATCTTAACACCTTAGAAACAATCTCCTCTTCTTCCAAGGTACCCCTAGCACATCTTATAACACACACACTAGCTCATTCACCCTAACCATGAAAGAGGAAATATTCTCATTTTCACTCATCTTCAAGGCTTCATACTTTCCCTTTAAACTTTGCAACTTGGAAACCTTTACTTCATTATCTAGAATTCATATAAGGTCTGTAACTTATCCAAAATCTCATTAGATCTCTCTAATTTCATGACATTTTTCATTTCAGCATCAGTCAATGTACAAAAAAGCTTTATTTTCCCTGATATTTTATTTGGTGTCCCTTATCTCATCTAGAGTAGTATGGGTTGTGTTGGTGTTTAAAAATGCTATGCTACAAAAAGAAACCAATATATCTTAAGACTGATGTTAAGAGTGGTTAGCTCCAAGTATGAAAGCTCTGTAAGATAACTGGACCAACTATAGGGTCAAGACTACCTTCTACACTTCTCACTCTCCAAAACCAAGGTGGGAACACCTAATCCAAACTAAAATAAATTATCTACAACACCTTCTACTTCTAGATTAAAACAACAGATGAATGGTGAGTAAGTACTAAATGCCAACCTAGCATTCATTGACTCTCCACTACCATTGGTGGAATAAAAAACAACTGTAAAAGTAAAGAACTTTTGTAATGAGTTTGATTAAATTTTGTGGGATATATCATATCCAAACCACTTCAGATATATATTTCAATAGAAATACTAATCCTAGATCAATACCTTATCCATTGGGCTAGATCCTAAATGCAATACTGAAGCTTGTTATGTCCTGCATCCCCGTCCCTATATTTTGTGTGCAAAATGTTGGGCCCCCCTTTTTTGTTTTTTGCTTTTGGCTCTTGCCTTGTCCTTTTGCCTATTTATTTGTTTTCTTTCTCTGGGTTTTCTATCCTACGGTGTTGGTTTTTCTTTTTTTTTTGTCCCTCGTGTCTCTGAGACCCGGTCTCAGAGTTGGTTGTTTATTTTCCAGGAGCCGGACCCCATACTCTGGGATTCTCTGCCACAATGTCTTCTTTTTGTAAGAAGGTATGGTTGCACGGAATCCCCGGGCCTGGAGTCCGGAGGTCTGCCTATTCTAGAGTTTGCGAAAGGAAAGGTATCTCATTTTTCACCTTGGGTATAAATAGGAATCACCTTTCATTTTCACAGTTACCACAATAAAAACACTTAAGCGATTTCAGAGCGCTTTGAGAGAGAATTAAGTGTGAATTATTCTAAGTGTTCTGACAAATTTTAAGTTGTTTTCGGTACTGGTTGGTGATCTTTTGGAGGTAGAGGTTGTTGCAGAGCATCCAGGGTGCCTTTTTCTTCCTCGCCTTTCTTCAGGTTCTAGGTTTGTGTCTCCATTTCTTCTTCCATTTTTCTACTTTTTCGTTGTTTTTGGTTTGCATTTCTACTATCTTATCTCCATTTTTGTTCTGTGTCTTCATCATCTGGTTCACCACCCATTGGTGGGTCAGCTCTGCCAGAGGGTTTTTCACCCTCTATGCAATGTAAGATTTTGTATATGTTGTATATTTTTGGCATTGTTTTGTTAGGGTAGCTACTTTGCGTCTATTGTTGATATGTATATTTAGTGTATATTAGTGTGTATCCTCCATTTTTGTGTATATGTCCCTTCGTCCCCACTGTAAATTAGGTGTATATTTTTGTGTGTATTCATCTGGTCTCATGTCAAGCTTGCCATGCTCTGTCTACATTCCATCCATGTTTGTAAGCTCGTTCCTGGCTAGAATACCGCCTGGTGGAAACTCGGCTCTCGGCTGGTTTCAACCAAGTGGTTTTCTCTCTCCTCCTTTAGTCAGCCTTAATGCTTCATTTATGTCCCACATATGCATTTAAGGTTGTCTAAGCGACCTCCACTTTTTGCACGTTCAGACAGTTGGTTCCATCGTCGCCATAACTCCCCATTTATTGCATAGCCACGTGACGTCTACGTGGGCCTGACGACTCACTTTTCTCTCACATCTTCCAATGGTTAGTTTTTCAGACCCCAGGTCTTTTATCTTCACAAACCCACATCTTACTCCCATTAAGTATGCTGGAACCCCTGGGTTCAGATAGGGGTTAATTTTCTAAGTTTGCATTATATATATACTTTTCAAGATTTTGAACCTAAACTAACTTTTTAGGAAAAGGACATGCCTCGATGGTAAGATCTCCGGATCCTGAAATATTTTTATCTATAAATTATAACAGTTACCTTGCCTTGTAGGTTTTCATAATAACATACCTTCATAATGTCTGAGGCTTCCTCATCTTCACCACCTGGGAGTTCAAAACTTCCTTCCACGGCGGTCACCAGGGCAGCCGTTAGATCCAAAATGGAGAGGGCCTTAGAAAAATTGCCTCTCAGCATGAAGTACTTGAGGGACAACACCATTATGGGATCAAAGATTGAGTCCCAAGTTCAATTAACTACCAACACCAGTGTCAGAATGTGGGCTAAAATATAGGCCCTGGTCAACATAATGTTCATTCAGCTACAATCTAGGGATCTGCTAGTGATCAACGTTGGGGATTCTAGGATTTTGAAGGTTTCCTATTTCCCATGCTTGGTGCAGGCCCCGAAGCTCATCCTCACACTTGTGGCACATACAACTCTTCAATCTAGGCTGTCATGCTCGCAGCCCTGATCCCTACCAGATATCCCACCCCCATGGTATCTCTCAACGCCGCTACTTTTCAAGTAGGTTTGAGGATTCCTTAGCTTGACAACCCAACTATCATTACCAGAGCTGATGCCTTAGCTCAATTTCAGTAGCTGGAGGTTGCATCCTGGAAATACATGAACAACTATTGGCTCAAGATTCTGAAGAGGGACCCCAAGGAAATGAAACTAGAGATCCCCCGGTCTGAATTTAAAGAAAGTATCCAGATGGGGATGATAGCACTATGTCGAATCTTCGAGCAACCCCATTCCTAGGAATTCACAGGGTGGATGTACTACATTTTACTCGGCATCACCATCGGTGGGGAGTACTTTGATTGGGCCACCATTATTTCTAACCATGTAGATTCTCAGTTCCTTCAAATGATCCAGAAGTGCAAATTCTACATGACCTCTTATGTTCTTTGGGCCTTAGCGCAACAACGACCCATCACCAATGGGATATTCACATAGGGCGTACTTGGGATCGGCCCAGGTCAGAAGGCTCCCTGGGATTATTTCCTACAAATTCAATGGGAGGCTAGTTTCCCCAGTTTCTCTCGAGTGAATGACGCCTTCATCTACTACAACCTACTCACGCCTACCCAGGATGCAGGGTACCTCCTCTCCAAGGAGGCAATGGATCTAGTAAAAATTTAGGGCCATTATTACATCCAATTCCAGTAGCATACCTGTGTTTGCTAAAATGCTGACACACTTCTATGAATCATTCCATCTAAGGTTGCTCAAGAATGAGGCCTCAAATATCAATCCATAGCTCTCTAGTCATGGAGTGCAAAGGTTTGAAATGGAGGCCCTCAGATTGACCTAGTTAGAGCCAATGCAAGTACACCATGAAATGAGAGATTCAATGCATGAAAATGAGATCTACTCTATATGATTGCAATGCATGAAAAGAAATTAATCTAAATGATAACAATGCATTATTATTCTATGAAAGGAAAAACAAATGCAAGTTTAATCTATGAAAATAAACATGAATCTAATCTACATGAGTAGCCATGAATGCAAGAAAAATGAGACAAGAAGAAAGAAGTTGCAATATCCAAGCCAAAGTGCTCAAATCCTCCTCCAAAATTGCTCTCCAAACCGGCAGCATAACAATACTATGAAAAAGATGATTGATGAATGATTGATGATTGATTGATGATTGATGATTGATTGATTGATTGATTGATTTATTGATTATTATCAAATGAGAAGGAGAGATTTCCTTATAAAGAAAAGTGAACGATTGAGATTAAGAGGCAAAAATCCACCACTTAGGAAGATGTGATGAAAAAGGGAATTTTATTTAATTTTTATTTAATTTATTTCCTTTTTCAACAAATAAAGTGCTTTAAGTGAGGATTTTTATTTATTTAATTAAAAGAGGGGTTTTCTTTCAATTAAATAAATTAGAAGAATTTTATTTAATTAAATGGGGGGAATTGAATTTAATTAAATAAAAGGAATTTAATTTAAAGGGAGATTAAATATTTTAATTAAATAAGATGAATTTCATTTAATTAAAAGGGAGATTAAATCTTTTAATTAAATAAAAATGATCAAACCTTAGGAAATATTGAAATAATTGAATAAATTACAATTTGATCAAGAAAATTGATTTGAATTGAAAATGTTCCAAAGCATTGATTCAAAAATTTTGATAGATTGATAAAATAATAAATGGGGCCCAAAGTCTAGGCGACCATTTTAGGGTGCATACATTTGCCCCTCTTTGACAAATATGTGGTCGACTCAGGAACACATGTAGTGAAAGAATGCAGTTGAAGTGTGAGGTCGGCTTGGGATCACAAAACAACCCAGATGTGTGGTTGATTTGAGAACACATCCAAACAAAAATAAGCGCAATTGAAAAAGGCAAAGTCAACACTGAAATAAGTAATTGACATGTTAGAGATAAGAATCTCAAGAAAGACTGATATAATTGATAAAGTTGAATCAAAGATTGAAGTTTGATAGGTACTGCCCCCTCGTGATCAAAATCAAAATGAGATAGAGGAGAAATAGCAAATTGATAAATTTTGATCAAATCGAACTAAAGATGAGGTTTTTGATGTAAGATGAAAGATATAAAGATCACAAAACCAAGGTAGATCATTAAGCACAAAAGATTATGCCCCAAGTTTGAATTGGAAGAAGAAGAAGAAGAAGAAGAAGAAGAAGAAGAAGTGGGGTGAAAGAAAATGGAAGATAGAAGTTTGGAAGAGGTGGAAAGAAATGGAGAGAAGAAAGAGAATTTGCCTCAAGAAAGAGAATGCC
>MU225199.1:124332-167688 GCA_018584345.1 Thuja plicata
ACTCTATATGATTGCAATGCATGAAAATAAATTAATCTAAATGATAACAATGCATGATTATTCTATGAAAGGAAATACAAATGCAAGTTTAATCTATGAAAATAAACATGAATCTAATCTACATGAGTAGCCATAAATGCAAGAAGAATGAGACAAGAAGAGAGAAGTTGCAATATCCAAGCCAAAGTGCTCAAATCCTCCTCCAAAATTGCTCTCCAAACCTGCAACATAACAATACTATGAAAAAGATGATTGATGAATGATTGATGATTGATTGATTGATTGATTGATTGATTGATGATTTATTGATTATTATCAAATGAGAAGGAGAGATTTCCTTATGAAGAAAAGTGAATGATTGAGATTAAGAGGAAAAAATCAAAGGCTGTGATTAAGAGGCAAAAATCCACCACTTAGGAAGATGTGATGAAAAAGGGATTTTTATTTAATTTATTTCCTTTTTCAACAAATAAAGTGCTTTAAGTGGGGTTTTTATTTATTTAATTAAATGGGGGGAATTGAATTTAATTAAATAAGAGGAATTTAATTTAAAGGGAGATTAAATCTTTTAATTAAATAAAAATGATCAAACCTTAGGAAATATTGAAATAATTGAATAAATTACAATTTGATCAAGGAAATTGATTTGAATTGAAAATGTTCCAAAGCATTGATTCGGAAAATTTGATAGATTGATAAAATAATAAATGGGGCCCAAAGTCTAGGTGACCATTTTAGAGTGCATTACACAAGGATAATTGGCTTCTCTGGGAAACCTTACTTGTTGGCCAAACATTGTGGGAACAAGATAATTCTCTTAGAATATTATAGGAAAATATTGGAGCTGCACACCTTTTATGCATTAAAGAAGGTGACGAATGTTCCATTCCCAATCACTTGTGGAAATTACTCATGCAGTCTGGCCACAGCCAAGGAGGCAAACAGTGAGCTTAAGAGCCTAAACTTAGCTGAATTCTTTCTAGCATAGAAAAAATTTGATCCACTGGGAAAAATTGAAGTGCAACTTCCCCAGGCATCAGATCCCCACCAATATCACATGGAGGACTTTTGGGATGATTGTTAGGATGATGTTGAAGTCTGGAGCTGGCATTATGTCCGGATGACTATGGGGATGATGAAAAGGTTGAAGCTCCAGAAATTTCTAGATGACTTCTCAGATGCCGAACCCACAATAGATCCCCAGTACAAGGCAAAGGGGATTGATAAGTTGGCCCTCCCACCAATAGACTGGAATGCCTAGGAGGGGCCTACCATTGAGTAAATCACTCACAATGTGGTCAAGTGTAGCCATGAATACTTTAAGAGAGTATGCATTGGGAGTACCCGCAGGGCCACCCCAACAATACAAAGGATGACTTCCGGGGCCGGAACCTCTTTAGAAGGAGGGGATAAAGGAAAGGGAATAATGGAAACTCCAACCCTGTAGGTGACCCCCATAAAGGAGAAATTGAAACAATCACTGGCGGCCTCCTAGTAGATGAGGGATAGAATAATCACACAGTTGGCCACTCTGGTACTCATGACTAGACCTATCTATCCTCCCTCTTCCCCTTCACTAGCAGCATTAATGGTCAGAGCAATAGGAATGGATGTAGAAGAGGGGTAGGTAGTCCTAAGGGATGCGGGCCTCCTTTGGTCACCAGGTGGAAGAAAAGGCTTAACCCAAAGCCAAAGGTAGAACTAGAGCTCGAGATGATGCAAATCCCACAAGTAGAAATCCTTTCTTCTGACTCCCTGGAGCCAGAGAAAGAACCAGAGCATGCCCACATCCCAGAAAATCTTCCCCTTCAAGAAGAATTTGATGATGTATTCAGAACTGACGAGTTTGGAATTTGCAGGGGGACGTCATACAGTCGAAGGCAAAAATCCCAGAGAAGGAGGAAGCTCCAAAACAAGAACTTGCACAGGAGTAGGAGGAATAGATAGAAGAAGAAATGGGAGCAGAGAAAGAGATGGCCTCCAAATTCCTAGAAATATAGGATATGGGAGTATTAGGCCAACAAAAGCAAGATGAACAAATTGCATTAGTCGGAGAAACCGGACCCATGGGAACAACCGTGACCCCAACCACTATGTTCTAGGCACCACTCTCAAAAGTAACATTTGGGGAGGTAATTACTGCGGCCCAAACACTGAATCTTGGCCCGTTGCCTCCCCCACTACTAGAAGATGTACTGATAGAAGGAGACACCCCAGCAACAAAGGCTGAAGAAGAACAACAATAGGAAGAAGAAGAAAACCCTAGGGAAACTAATAAGGACCCAAATATTGTCAGAGATATAGATGGTGGGGCAAAGGACACAGGTATCATTGGAGAAGATGTTTCCGATGAGACAGACGATATAGGGAAAGAGCTAGACAAGGCTCATACTATTGAGGGGGCGCAACAGGATATCGGGGAAAAGTCACAGGAGAAAATTTTGGCTGCAAAGCCACCCTGGCTACCATAGTGGTTGGTGGAATCTTGAAAGAGAAAGGCCCCATCAACACCCAAAGCCCATATTTCTTTGGTAGAGATGATGGCTCAGGTGCAGAACCCACCTAAAGTTAAGAAAGCTTGGACGATTCACACTCTTCGAACCGAGCCAAGCAGAGAAACAGTTGCAGTAATTGCAACACCTTCCCCATATGCAAACAAGGTAATGGTTGAGGCCAGAGATTATAATGTCACAGAGGTGTCGCTGGGGAAGAGAGGAAAATAGGGTGAATTTGACCTGTTGAAAGAAGCAGCCAAGGCAGTAGAGGCTCACTACAAAAAATAAAATCAAAAGTTCAAGGTAGAATAGGAGAAAAAACCTCATGGGGTTGCTGACTGAGCTGGCCTAGCCTATTAGCGTTATTCTTCTGGGGGCCTCTACATCATATGCACCACTTCTGCAGAGCGGTATAGAATCATTACGGGTGATAAAGAAAAAGGCTAAAGCAGTTGATGAATGGGTCACTTGCAGTTGAGAAATGTCTGGTGTTTCCTGGTGTCCACACTCCCAGATCTATATGTGGCCTGCCACATCTTACACCAGGTCAAGACCACCATTAGCATATGGGAGGGGGACATTGAGAATTATGAGGCATGGAAGGTTGAACTAGAGGAACTCATCGGCCTCAAAGAGGAGATTTTTTTTGAGTCCAGAATTTTAGGAGAAGAGTCATTTGATTTTGTGAGGACCCAACACTCTAGACTTGACCTCATATTGGGGGTAATCAAGCAATTGGTGGGGACTCTATGGGATAAGGTCAATGAAGTCCAATATTCTTTCAATTTATACAAGTCTTTTGTTTCAAAGGTCTCTGGAGCTGATCTATTTAGCACTGACACATGCACGCCAGAGGAATATGTTTTGGGGAAGTTCGATGAATTAATGGAATCAAGGTATCAATCCCTAGAGGGAATAAATGGAGCTAAAATGATGTGAATAACTTGCATGATACTCAATGGTCATGATGCGACAAAGATGGCTGATATATTTAAGGGAAATGTTCCGGACCTAGGGGAACATATTGAGGTGGCCAAGTACCTGTGGGCTGACCTTAAAGACATCAATGAAGATGGAATTTCCTATCTCCTCTAGACCTTTAATGATAGTAAGCAACAATAGAGATTCTCTAGGGGCCAGAGAAAACCTAAGTGTTTTGTATTCTTTATTCTTTGGAACGTAAGTTCCTAGATCCTAGAGTCTCGGATCCTACATTTTGTATTCTTTTAGTGACCCATGTCCCGGTCCCCAAGGTCGATCAGTCACTTTCAAAGTAGTTAATAAAGGTTGTTAGAAGGTGGATAGCTACATTAAGGCACGTCAGATTGGCAAAATATTTTTTGACAGATGGTCTTCCCAAGGCGCCGCTTCAACATTACACCTAGCACATCGGAGATAGGGCACTACTTTTTCCATTTATGAGGCATGTATCCTCAATCCCTATGGGATCATATTTCTTCTTTCTCCTTCTTAGCTCTCTTCTTGAGGCCGATTCTTCCACTCCACCTCTCTTGTCTTATTCTTCTAACATGTCAGGCCTATTTCATCTCTAGGTCTTTTGTAGAGTGGCACACATAGTACTGGCCACTGAATAATGTATTTTATTGTACAACATAACATAAGTTAGGGTTAGGGTTAGACTTGTATGTGCATAAATAATAATTCTTACCTCATTCTAAGGGTCGGCAAAATTGATGATTTTGTAGTCCACAGTTAATAGCAATATGGTTTTCTCAGTTCTTAGTTGCAGAGCTCAATGCTCCATAGTTTCTAAGTTTTCAATAGAATAGATGCTCCCTTGGAGCCACCATTGTACCACACACCAGTGCTTACTAGAAGAAATGTTAATGAAGAAGGAAGAATTCTCTCAATGAAGTTGTTGGCATTCTATCTTCTGGGTTAACGGTATTTTATGCTTTGTGTTCTTCATGTCCTTTACTCTAACACTTAAAGTAGATTAACGACCTCCTTTCCTTTGCTACTAATGAAATATGAACTGATGGTTGTATGTTTCTTCGATATTTAGTGTAGTGTGTTAGAGTATTGTTGATGTTTTGAATGTTTAGCATAACTATAGGTAGATGAAATATTTCTAACCCTGCAGGATCTTTTTCAGTTTATTTGTTAAGTGTAAGCATGCTTGGAGAAACCTCACCTACTTGAATCCCTAGAGAGAATGATTTGAAGATAACCAGCTATCCCCCTCAAAAATAGTCACATCTCCCAACCGAGCCCTGCACTGTTGAGACCTGACTCTCACGTGCTTAGAGGCCCGGGGAATCTCATTTCCCCAGACAACCTTTACAAGTGAAGTTGGCTGGTACCCCGGTACCCAGTGACAAGTTACCTATGTTAGTGGACCCGGTCACAAGAGTCCCATCAACAAAGCTGAAATACCTTATTGGAAAAGATTCAAAGCCATAAACATAAGAACTCTTAGATCACACACTACAAGATCCTTAAGTAGATATCCAGGTAGAATCAATGTAATATCCAAAGGATTTTAATTTTATCTAAAATCAAATACCTATGGAATACACATATGCATAAGTTGGACTTATACTGTAAGCCAGAAAACTTACAACTCAATACATAACACAAAGGAGAGACTCAAATTTGAAACAACTTATATTAATTATGATGAAACTAGTTCCTAAATCAGTATGACAAGGAAATATGCAATATGGAAATATGAAAAAGATGAAAGAACTTTCAATCCTATCTTAATACAATCTAAAATACATCTAATCTATCCTATACTAGGAACAAGTATAAGCCTATTTATTTCTACTTTCCCAATCCTCCAACCCTTTCTAAATGGTCTTGAATATTCCTTTATAGTAACAGGAATGCTACAAGATTTAGACCATTTAGGGTTAGGGTTTACAACCAAGCATGTCAAGCATTCAATTTTGCTGTCAATTTGAAAACCCTATCTCTCTTTAATCTGTGTAAATCCGATCTACAATTAATTTTCCCTATTCCATGGATGTGAGTGTAGTACCTTGAAGTCAAAGAAAATCAAAAGCATGATACTGAGAATATCCCACATAAATGCAGAAAAGACCTAGTAGCTCTGGTTTCACTCATCGTTTGATTATAAATCTCTTTCTATCAACTCTGGTCTTAAATGCATCTCATCATATCAAATTTCTATCCTTTTGGTCTTCAACAACTGTTCAAAATTGATTCATAAGATCAGATTGCAACATTTATAGCTCTAAGACAAGACTTGAGTCAACCGCCATGAAACCCTCTGAGAATATATTCAAATATTCAAATTACAGTTGTAATGGTCATAGGTGGTGCAAAACCAATTTGGATGGCTGAGATTGAACCTCCATTAAAATTTTAAACATGGCTGCTGATCTTCTTAAGTTACCCAGGCTCAAAATCTGATCTTTCCAAGTGTCATTCAAGCATGATGCCTTAATGGTTAGATCGTGCGCATATTCTTCATAAGGATTTACACCCAAAAATAGATCTTTTCAAGACCTGTCTGCACTTTAATTCATCCTTTTTCCTCGGCCTTTAACTAGTCTTGAACCTACACTTTAACTTTGGCTTTATCCAGAGATTGCACGACTGTGTAATCTCCAAGTCACTGAACATTTTCTTTAACTCTGGGTATGTTGGGAGATTATGCGCACACTGATAGATTCAAGACACATTAATGGTTCTTATTTATCCACAAAAAACTTGACTTTAACTTTATCCTAACTCAGGTTCATTTAGAGATTGTGTGACTAACTAAGTCTCTTAATCACTGAGCATTTCAACTAAGCATGGATTTGTTCATAGATTATGCACACACCACTAGATTTAAGGCACATCAATAGTTCAAATCTTTCTTATCAACTCAACCTTTACTTTGACTTAACCTTAAGTCACTTGGAGATCATGCAACTAAGAAAAATCTAAGTCTTTGAATGATTCTTTAACCCTTGAGTTTACTGAGAGATTACATGTCAGGATTAGGTAATACTGAGAGGGGGGGTGAATCAGTATTACAGCACTTATTAAAAATTGTCAACCAATTAAACATTAACCATATACTTTTAGAAATGAAAAGAACATAAGAAAATAACATAGTACTCATAACACCATAATTTTGTTGTCGAGGAAACCCTGGCCAAGGGAAAACCCCGGTGGGGATGGTACTCACAAGCATGCACTAAAGTATAGTGTCTTGATTAGGAGACCTAGCCCTGTTAGGAGATAAATATTACATAGTACATTTCCTTGTTTAAGGAATAACAACCCTGTTAAAGGTAAACAACACCATGTTAGGGTTCAACTGAGCTTACAGCTCTTACAATGTAATTTTGTTACAAAATGTTCTCAGTAATGAACAAAACAAACATCTCTAATGCTTAGATAGTTCCTGTCATAGCTCATCCATGATCTCTATCATTCTCTACTCTCCAATTTTCATGTCCTCAAAATATATTATCCATCCAATCATCTCTCCTCATCTATATCTTCTCTCAACAAAAAGTTCTCCATATATATATCTTATCTCTTAACTAAGTCGACTCTCTTAACCAAATATTACATATTCGACCCTCAATACAAAATACATTTAATAAAAAAAATATCAAATGCATAGTCGATGCTCTTCCATAACCAAAGTATAGGTTATCAACAACCATAATCCATCTCCAATTTGCAAGAGTCCACGTCATATTCTCTGAATCATCACTTCTGTCCAACTGCTCTATATCACTATTTTATTGTTGTCTGTCTATCTTCAAATATCTCTAACTTGCTGTAAAAATTACAAAAAAAAAATTGATCTTAGGTGAAGATCACATATACCCCATACTATCTTCCTCTAAGTTTTCTTTCCATAATTCATTGATCTTGATCTTCGATACCCAAAATCCCTCTGTAACTCTGCTTCTGTACTTAGTTGATTTCAGAGTCATAAAAACTCAACTTTATAGGAATCGATCTATAACCAAATGTGTTGCCATAAATGAAAAACAAAAATTGAATCTCATCATGCAAAATAGATCACTTTCTAACAATCTCTCCCTTTGGCATTGATGACAACACTTAAAAAAAAATGACTAAGTGTTCCAACAAAACAAATTGTCTCTCCTTACTCTCTATTTTTTTTTTCTCTTATACAGTATCTTCTCCTTCTCCTTACTTATTTTACTCTTCTTTCTTCTCCCATTCATTTTTCTTCTCTTCTCCCCCTTTGACAACTATGAAAAAGGTGCATACAAAGTAATAGGATTAGTGCTTGCTCACCAGTTTGAGAACATCTTGAAAGGAATCTTCCAAGATCTTCACTTCTGTACTCCATGATTTCAGCAATAGTTGACTAACATGAATTATTCCATTCAATGCAAATGATGTTGTATCTACTTCTTTCAACTTTGTAGGCATAGAGTTAATCAATGCATCTGCAGTCTTCTCCAAGTCTGATAGGTGTGCTTCAATTATAGATATCTTAGGAGTGATTAAACTCTTTCGCAAATTGAGTCTAGTTAGTATTCTCCCTTTCTCATTATCCAATATATCTAGTTTTTCCAAAATTCTTGTTACTTCCTTGTCCAATTTGGTTACAGATTGTGAAGAGGTTTCACAACTATCCATCATACTGTTCAAAGTTTCCCTTTCCTTGGCAATGATGTCTTCAATGTTCTGAACGTGCCTGATAGGATTCATGCAGTAACTAAATAATTTCCTTCCATTTCCAATGAAAATCTTAGCATTTGTAGTAGTGGTTTTCAAAATGCTCAAGTCCCATGAGATGGAATTGCAAAATTTGGATAGCTTCTTCTCCAAGTAGTTCTTTTCTACCTTCTCCTATGCAATCTTTATCAAACTCTCATAATAACCATCAAATTCATCAAGTGTTATCTTCAGGTTTTCAATTTCATCTATGTGCTAGAAAACAATAGGTACTGGAAGCAATTTGTTCATAGTATCAAATGTTCTGGTCATTACCTTAGCCTTTTTTCACCTTTTTGTTATGATCTCTCCTTGGCTTTAGTGAGTGCAGTAAAAGCCAATTTTACTAGCTCATCTTCATCCATGCAATCAACATCAACATATGTTGAATTGTCTTTCCTTGCCGACAATGAAATTGAAGATGTGTTTACCTTAGTTTTAGTCTCATCTTTTTCTTCCTGTTATTTCTATCCTTCATCCTGTATTAATTCACTATGTTCTTTCTTCTTCCCTTCTTCCTCTTTCTGCTCTGCTTCCTCAGCAATTGTGTTGTCCATACTTTCAGCAAATGGGTCCTTCTAGTCATTAGAGGTGTTAAGTGTTATAGGTACACTAGAAACATAGAAATCTGGTTATGTATTAACTTTTCTCTTCTCAGCACTTGCCTCAGCTGGCTTTGAACTTTCTCACATTCCTAAGTTTGTAGGCAAAGTGGTTTTAGGAAGTGGAGTCTCCTCAGGAGTAGGATTCATCAATATTTTTTAGTGCTTTCTGAGTCTCTTCAGTGAGTTCATCATATCTTCTTGCCATGATTTTTAGTAGTCTAATCTTAGTTCTCAGTAAAGGTTTCAATTCTTTGAGTATTCTGTCCCTTTCTTGTAAAGATATCACAGGTAGCATGTTGTCAATTTCTTGATTTCTGATTGTTCCATCCTCAATCTGTGCTAACTGTTTTCTTGTCTCCAATCTCCCATATAGTTCTTCAGGTACACTACCCTCAATTTCAAATAGAGTCTTCTTGAAAACAAGTAAATGATTAACCACAATATCTTCAATCTTAAGTCTATCTGTCTCCCCATACCTGTCATAGTATTTGTTTACTGTAACTATCTTTCTTTTCTCAATAGATCTCTTCTCAATCATCTTCATGTCAGGCTTCCATATATGTTTCTCACTTTCAGTTTTCTTCTCTTCTCTTACAGTGCTTGGTCCCTTAGGTGATGTCTTCTTTCTAGATCTGGTGCTTACTCTAGGAGTAATCTTCTTAGCTTCTGATGTCTGCTGTGATGGAGGAGGTGGACTATCTACCATTACTAATTCAGGAGTGGGAAGGGCTGCAATACTATCACTTTCCAATCTAGAAGATTTCTCTTCCATTTTCCTTTTCATTTCTTTCAAATCTTCCTATATTAGTCCTTCCTTTACACCACACTCATACATAATGTTATCAATTTTCCTTTTCCTCAGACCTCTAGTATGTTCCTCTCTTACCTTAGCAGATTTATCCTCATAGGTTCCCCATCTTTCTTCTGATGTGTCAATCTCAGATGCAAGAACATGTTCAACTTGCTTAGTAAGTACCTCTAAACTTACTTCATATCCATAGAATAACACCATTTCTTCCTTGGTGTGACTACCTCAAAGAATACACAATCAATTTTGACCATGAAACAAATTGTATACTTGAACTTCTCAACTATGTCATCAAATATCCTATGTCTATTTTTCATCTTCCTCTAAAGGATTTTGATCATTCCAAATAATTCACCATCAACCCATGTCCTGTTATGTCTTCTGTAGCTCTGTGTGATCTAAATACCAGTAGGTATCACTGTTTTCATACTACTTGGGTGCATACCTGGGAATTTGTGTTCAATGTGGATAAACATATGTACCAACAAGAATGACTCCTGTATTATCCAATCCAGTAATCTCATGAATCAAATCACTTCAAATATTCACAAGCTGCTCGCCTATCCAAATGAATTGATCATGCACTCTTGTCAATAATATCTTGAACCATTCTTCTTCATTGAATTCATATAAATCCAAAATTTTCATGATGCTCAACTGATCAATATGTTTGTACTCATCTCTTATGATTACTTTATCATTCATATACTCCATCTCAGTATAAATATCATTAGTACCTAGTATATCATACTTATAAGGAATGTAAGCCCTAATATCTTCTAGGTATAAAACTCCGTTTGGTGTTCGATAAAATGCTCCTTCGGGGTCTTCTTCACAAGACTTGAATAGATGTTTCTTGAAATTATACCTAGGTTAATCTACAACATAATAAATAATAGGTGCATCCAAAGCTAGATGATGTAAATACCTCTTTCACGTTGAATTCCTAGTTTTCACTTCAATCGATCACACAAGGAAAATGTAGGATAAACTGAATCTCTCTACTCTTTGATCTCCTTAGGTCACTCTTCATGAAATGGTAATGAAATAGATCTTCATATGTTTCTTTGTACAATGTTTTAAGTTATAAAATTTCACTTTACCCAATACTCTCTAGTCGTCTGTAGATCTCACGATCAAAATTTATGCATCAGTTGATGTTGCGCTCTTAACTGTATACTCCATGATGTCATCCATGTTCATACCTAAGCTCATATGTGCTCAATACACAAGTTATAGGGGCAAGATATATTCTGATGTCTTTATCCAATGCTCCCCCTAAGGTCATGATCGACCAATTAGGTTGATTATTCTTTACTAGCATCAATTGAAGATCTAATAGCATCTACTATCTCTCCTTGAACCAATGTCTCACTTGTTTCTTTGATCTTCCATATCTTACCACTATTTTTCTCTTCTTCTTTCTTAAAACAACTGTCAAAATATTTCTTCAAATTTGCAACACTCTTACCAATATCACTTCCACTCTTCTGTGTATTCATAGGAGGTGGTACTCTTCTGTTGTTTTCTCCATTATACCTACAAAACTTTTCTATATGACCTAGATTATTTCATTTGTAACATATAGGAGATATTCTTTCCTGATTCACTTGCGGCTTACAGTACTTTGCAATGTGTCCAATGTTATTACATTTTTAGCATGTAGGTTTCACTAAAGGTTCTCTTACATTGTCTTATCTATATCTAGATTGATTAGGTTTCTTGCATTCTGCTTTCTTGTGCCCATATCCATTACAATTAAAATAATAGCCAGAAAAGGTCTTAAAAGGGGCATTACTTCTGCAGTCTCTTTTCATGTGTCCAAACTTGTTACAACCAAAGCATCTACCTTTGAAAGGTCAGATCTTCTCTCTAGGTTCTTCAATAGTAGGCTTTTTAACATCAATCTTTGCATCAAATTTCTCTTCCTGATTCTTTGAGCATTCAACTTCATTGAAGCCAATACCAGTCATATCACCTTTAGGTTTTTGTCTGTCTCTTTGTTCATCGATCAAATCACTGCTGGTGTGAATTTTCACAATGTGTTTCTTTGCCTCAACAAGTTCACCTTTTATAATTTGATTGTATTTCTCCAATTCTAGATACTTGTTCTTATAGTTGTCAGCCTCATTCTTCATTTGTACTATTTCACTATTCAAGGTTTCTTCAATCTTCTTCTTGGCATCTTTTTTTAACTGAATCTTTTTAGTCATAGCTTCATTCTCAAGTTTCAAAGTTTCATTTTCTTCTTCATGTTGCTTCATCTGATCTGAATTGTGTTTTTCTGAATCTTCTATTATCTAAACCACAAGATCCTATCTCTGAATTCTGTAAATTTCAAGCTGGTCTCTGAGTTTCCTTATAAATTTCTTAGCTCTTCGCATGTTGAATCTCAATTCTCCATTTTCCGCTTTTTCTTTATCAAGGTCTTCTAGTGCAGCATCAAAGTTTTCTTGCAAACTATCCAAATCCATTCTGATCTCCCTTAAGTTATTAGACTTTCTCTCCAAGGGCCAAAAGATCTGATACCAATTATTAGGATTAGGTAATACTGAGAGGGGGGTGAATCAATATTACAACACTTATTAAAAATTTTCAACCAATTAAACATTAACCATTTACTTGCAAAAATGAAAAGAACATAAGAAAATAACATAGTACTCATAACACCATAATTGTTTTGTCAAGGAAACCCTGGCTAAGGGAAAACCCCAGTGGGGATGGTACCCACAAGCATGCACTAAAGTATAGTGTCCCTATTAGGAGACCTAGCCCTGTTAGGAGCTAAATATTACATAGTACATTTCCTTGCTAAAAGGAATAACAACCCTGTTAAAGGTATACAACACCCTGTTAGGGGTTAACTGAGCTTACAGCTCTTACAATGTAATTTTGTTACAAAATAGTCTCAATAATGAACAAAACAAGAATCTCTAATGCTTAGATAGTTCTTGTCATAGCTCATCAATGATCTCTATCATTCGCTGCTCTGTAATTTGCATGTCCTCAAAATATATTATCCATCCAATCATCTCTCCTCATCCATATCTTTTCTCAACAAAAATTTCTCCATGTATATATATATCTTATCTCTTAACTAAGTCATCTTTCTTAACCAAATATTATATAGTCGACTCTCAATACAAAATATATTTAATAAAACAAATATCAAATGCATAGTCGGTGCTCTTACATAACCAAATTATAGGTTATCAACAACCATAATCCAACTCTAATTTCCTAGCGTCTACGTCATATTCCTTGAATCATCACTTCTGTCCAACTGCTTTGTATCACTGTTCTATTGCCGTCTGTCTATCTTCAAATCTCTCTAACTTGTTGTAAACATTACAAAAACAAAATCAATCTTAGGTGGAGGTCACATATACCCCATACTATCTTCCTCTAAGCTCTCTTTCCATAATTCATCGATCTTGATCTTTGATACCCAAAATACCTCAGTAACTTTGCTTCTGTACTTAGTCAATTTTAGAGTCATCAAAACTCAACTTTATAGGAATTGACCTGTAACCTAGATGTGTTTCAATAAATGAAAACCAAAAAGTGAGTCTTCATGCAAAATAGATCACTTGCCAACATTATGCGCAAGCCACAAGATTAAAACATGATCGATGGTCTATGCTAAGTCTCTGAATCTTTCTAAACTTACTCATCTCTTTCTAAGATCACACGTCATCCCTAGAACAACATTGCATTAATGGTTCTCGCTTAATCTTGAGACATTTTACTTAACCCCAGGTGCATTCAGAGATCTTGCAACCAAGAAAAACTGCAAACCCCATCCTGACTCGGGTTAAATCATGAGATTACATGACTAAAAGTATCTCTGAATAAAATTAACCTAACTTGGAAAACCATGGGTTCATTACAGGATTACGCGATTGAAGAGATCTCCAAGTCACCAGATAAAAACTTAACCCATGAGTCTATTCTGAGATCATGCACAAGCCACAGGATCAACACATGAACTTAACAAGATCAATGGCCTACATGTAATCTCCAAGAGAAAAGAGCATATTCCATTTCATCATGAGATTGGGAGATAAAAGCCTGTGCCAATTTGCTAGAAGGAAAATAATATTCGGTCTTGAATAAGTGATTACAAGATAAAGGCATGTCAAAAAACCGCACATGAAAAAAAAAAATTTAAGTGGCTTGGAAAAGTAACTGGAAATCATAACATGTCCTAAAGGGTTTAGGGTTTTAGCCAAATTTTGACACAACAAGACTTAGGGCTTTAGGCTAGAGACCTAGTAAAATTTGCAATGACCAGAGGAAAATGTATGGAGCCATGAAATTTTTTTGAATGGGTCTAACAGGTTGTAGGAGCAGTATGGGTTGATTTGGTAATCTTCCAACAATCTTCATCAATGTATCTAACATGAACTGTCATGCGACTCTTCCATAATATGTAGTTGGATTCATCAAATCTTGGATTTTCCTTCTTGTAAGTTGTCATCCTAGATCACCCTCAAGAGATTAATCTTCCTCTAAGATACCAAGCTCTATTACCAATTTATAGAACTATGGTGGTGAGAAATTGAGAGTGGGAGTGAATCAGTTGTTCCAAAACTCAAATTTAAAAACCCTTATTTCAAATTTGATAAATTAAACATGCATGAATAGATAAAAAAACACATACATAACACTTAACACCAATATTTTTAGTGATGAAACCTTGTTGAGGGAAAAACCTCAGTGGAGATGAAACCCACAATATGAACTATACCTTGTTATAAGTATAACACATATTACAAATGGGGAAGGCACATGCAGTCAAGCATATTGCCTAGCTATTACTTCTCAAATACAAAAGGGCTACAACCCTTTGGAAGGTCCACTACCTTACAAGATTACTACAATGATCAAACTAAAAAATTGGAACTATATAATGACATCTACCTTATGCCTAGGTTAGTTCTAATGAATTATAATTCAGATCTTTGTTCAAATCCTCTTTGCCTCCTATAGAAAAGTGACTTAACCATCAATATATCTATTGCACTTGCTCTCCAAGAAATCACACACATCCTCAATAGAATTTTTTCCCTAAATATATATAATTCATCAACCTTGAAAAATAAACAAGGTCAACAATGCATACAAGGACAGTGGGAACTCAAAGAGTTCAAACAAATACTTGAAGCAAGAGTTACACAACAAAATCTAGCAAGGGAAAAAAGAAATGAATGCAAGATCAGACTTATTTTTTTTTATTCAATTACAAGAGTCTACTGCAAGCATAGATACATTCCATGCATACATGCCTGAATGGAACCTTCATTAGGCTTTCTTTTTATATGATCTCCAATCGACTGCAACCACATGAACCTTCTAACTGTACTTTCTTGCATACGATATCTAGACCATATTTATACTACTATTATGGTTCTATTATATTTTGTTTTCCTAACATAATCAATTACAAGAGTTTATAAAGCCCTTGCAAGCATCAGGTTGACCTAGAAAATTTATATTTCCCAATAAGGAGAAAACGTATTAAAACATATAGGTCAAGACCCAAATCATAAGGATCTCCTTCCAAATAATGGAACATGAATCATGCTCCCTCAAGCAATTTTTCCACAGACATAACATCAATAATAAATGATTCATTAAGCTTCGCCAAATGGAAAAATCCTTCGTGAGATCAAAAAACACAAAACTGGTCGAAAAACATCAAGAAAAATAAAGTCCTGCCAAGAATATGCAAGATCTCGCAGGCAAAGAAAGTGAATGAAGTGCGAACCTAAGATAAGGCTAAAAAGGATGCCACAAACACACTCAAAGGTTCACACCAGCAAAGGATCCAAACAGATAGAATATAGAATGAAGTTCAGAGACTGATCAAATAGGAAAACAAAAAAATAAATATTTTTGGTTGATGCAAGATTGCTAAGAGCTTCAGATGCTCCTACATCAATCATCTCAACCTAAATTTCAAACTTCAAATCCACACACCAAATATGACATTTCAAATCCATGTTTGACCACCAAAACATAACAAAGACCCTTATCATCAAACTCAAACACATAACACAAACATAAATTATGCCTTGAACTTCCACAAAATATTTTACTAATCAAGTCGTCCAAGAACATAAATAAAATAACCACCAATTGAAAAATCCTCCAAATCTGATTACGCAATCGATGTGGACCACCAAATTAACAGGAAAATATCCAAGAATACCCATAGGCATCATGAATATCACACAAATATCTAAAGCCACCCAAATCATTGGATTCACCAGCATCTCTCATGTTAGACCTCAAGAACACAGTCAAAATCCATTAATACACATAAAAAATGCCTATTGGACCTAAACCATTTGAATTTAGAACACATGAGAATGGCCCAATCGCATTTAACATGTCCACAACCAAAAATTTCACTATGCAGAATAATTCTCACCACAATTCAACAATACTAGCAACACTAGAAAACTTGGTTGTGTTGCGAATATCTATATATTGTTTTAATTGTTCCTTATGTTGGTAGCTCTTAGTAGAATAATCTCATGGAAGTTAGCATATAGGATAGATTTGGATAATATCTAGAATCAGTCATGTATGACTGGAATATAAGCATGAATGTTGTTGGCTTATATTTAAGGATTTTTTTATTAATGTGAATATTGGATCTTTCTTTCTCTCAGTTTTATGCATTTTTCTCTTATGTGACTCTTGCTGCACGGTTTGGACTGACCTCATTGAGGATCCTCCTTATGTGACTGCATCAACTTTTCATATGATGGATTCAACAATGTACTAATCTAGAAATTGATGATTAAATTTAGAGAAACACAATTTTTCATTTCAATTTATAGGGATTTTATTTCAGTTTTAAATAATTACAACATAAAGTTATAGATGCACCTTTTAGTATATAAAATGTAGATTTCTCTCCAACTTCTACAAAACTTTGAGATATAATTTGTGGATACATGTAAACTATAAAACAATTCCCCTTGTAGCTCATCCTAATTTAAGGATCAAATTCATTAATATCTAGCAAATTCAAAATAGCTCCAATGACAAGTAAGCAAAGTGATTGAGCAGTGAAATATTTACAAAGTGAGAAAGTTTGCTAGGAGTTTGAGAATGCAAAAATTACTTTCTATTGCCAACAAGAAATCACAAATTGAAGGGTCAAGTTAGTATACAAAATGAATAATTTAGCTTAGATTTTTCAAAATTACGTACCAATAATACACTAAATTTTATGTTTTCAATATCTAATATTAATTATTTAGATAGACAAGATTGCATGTATTAATTTTTACCATTAAGTAATCCTTTAAAGAGTCTTAGAAATGTTAGAAAATTTCACACTAATAATTTAACCAATTTTAAAATTCAACATTGATGCATTTTAACGTTTAGCTTTTGAAAATTATAACCTAGATCTGTGTCATGATAGCCTTTGACAATCCACCACCACTTTTAAAAATGCATCTCTTTATCCTGAAATTAGATTAGATTATTATCTGTACACATAAAATTATCTCTTAAATATTAACTTATATATCATTTTTTTTCGACGTAACTCTTGCATCTTTTTCAGATGCAAATGCTATTGATATATCATTGAATAAAAATCTCCCACCTAGTAACATTGACAAGAAAAAAATATGATCTAATATCCTTAGTTTGATGATAAAAAGGATTATGAAGATATAACAATGATTTTTGACATGATTTTATATGATATTTGTTTTTATAAATGACTTTATAATTTGATTTTGATTTTATATAAATTTTCAAACTTTAATTTGAAAGAGTAAAAGTAAAATAGTAAAAACTTTTAATTGATAAATTTATTTTTAAAATTTGTATTTAATATTTATTATTTAATTATTTGAGAGGTTAGAGTAGTTATTCAAATAATATAAAATGTAAGTTTTGAATATTATTAAAAAAATAGATCTCTGTGTGTGTGTGTGTGTGTGTGTATATCCTCAATTTCAAGTGTCAAGAATCTTCTTATAGAAAAGAGTTATCTCTTTTCTAACATAAAATCTCTTACTACTCATTCCAAAATAATTCAAATGTCTTATTTTGAATCTTCAACAATATAATCCATAACATGACGACTTTCAATAGTTTCATTAATAATTTCCTTGCCTAACTATTCATTGTGATTTTAAAAAATATTAAAACATTCTCTAATTATATAATCACAATAGCATGACTTCTAAAAGTTGTATTAATAGTTTTTTTATCTAATTATTGATCATTATTTTAAGATTAATTCTCAAAACAACCTTTTTGGCTATTTGAAAAGATTTAATCATTTATTCAAGATAAATACAAACATGTATGCAAGTACTTTTTGAACTTCCTCTTGGTCACATTAAATAATATTATCTTTTAAATGAGAGTATTTGACTAAAATACACCCAAGAAAATTTTTATTCTTCTAAAAAGATGAATTTACCCATTGTTAGCTTTGGTGACTTAAAAGTTTCTTTTTTGTTTCAATGGGTTATTGTTCTATGAAGACAAACCTTTTTAGCTGTCTGATATTAACAAATTCTCTAACTATATAATCTTCAACATCATGAAATCTAAAAGTTTTACTAATATATTTTTTTACTAACTAGTGATTATTATTTTAAGACTAATTTTCAAAAATAACCTTTTTTTGTGTATATGATTTCAAAATATTTAATCATTTATTCTAGATAAATGCATACATTGCATATATGTACTACTTGACTTTCCTCTTTCCTACATTAAATATTCTTTTTTTCTTCTTCTTAAACAAAAAGACAAATTTATCCATTTTTATTTTAAATAGCTTAAACAACTTATTTATTTCAATTGTGTAATGAGGACAAATCATTTTAAATGATTTTTTATTTTATAATAATATATCATTGAATAAAAGCACCCCACCAAGTGACTTTGACAAAGAAAAAATTACTATGTAATATCTTTATTTTGATGATAAAAAAGAGCATAAAGATATAAAATGTGAGTTTTACATAATTTTATATGATCTGATATTAAAATAAATGACTTTATAATTTGATTGTGAATATATATAATTTTTTAAACTTACTCATGATTAGTTTTGGTGGCTTAAAAGCTTATTTTATTTCAATGATTTATTGTGTTATGAGGATAAATAATTTTTTAGATTATAGTGACAATATCTTATTTAGGCTTCTTTGTTCTTCTTGGGCCATGACACCTTGCTACAAGGTTAATTATTCTACTACTAATTGTAGTTTCTCAAATGCCTATTCATGTTTATCTTTGGCTACTCTCAACCACGATTGAGCCTAATGTGGTAGGCAATAGTGATGACATCCAAGTATGTGTCAAACATCCTCTCATCCAATGCTACTTTAACGTCCCTCTACAAACTAGAGATGAACCATTCACTCTTTTATCTTTCAATCAACATTTCCTCCAACTAATATTTTTTTGAATTTGTAATAACCTAAAATTGGTCTGGTCGAACTAGAGGCCTAAACCTAAAATGAATTGCCCTAGGTCTTAATCAAGACGTCAAATTTAGAGTTAATCATAATTGTGTAATTGAATTAGACCGATTTAATTACATAATTCATCAACGATCATCTATCAAAGGGTATTAATTCATTAATTAATCCTAGTCATTTAATCAAATCAAAATAAAAAATCATATGGCTAGAGTATTGATTAAAGTTAATTAATTAATTAATTACAACATTTATATTCCCTCAAAGTGGCATCAAATTCAACTCATCAACCAATGAGATTCAATCTCATGGATCATTCAAGATTCAATCTCAACCATCCCTCATTGATGAATCGCAACTATTGAATTCAAATTGAAATTTGAATTCATATTTTCCCTCCAATGGAAATCTATAAATACAGCCCTTATAAGCTCATTTTAAAAAAACAAGAGGAGAATTTTAGTAACTAAGTAATGCTAGTTTCATTCTAGAATAAATTGAGCATAATCTAGTTCATTTTCATAAGCAATTGTTGTCAATTCATGCATTTAGTAGCATAATTGAGTATAATTGAGCATAATGGAGATCATTTTAGATACATTTAGGCATTTTATTTGAATCTTCCATCATATGACTGTCAATTAACAATGAATTAGTGCTAAATATGAGATCAATTTGAGTAATTCATGTGGATCTTCTATGTAGGAAGCAATAGGATGATTTTAGTAGGTTTGATTGTTTCAATTTGATTGAATTTTGATGCTAACCTACTAATGCAATGTCTTATTGAGTTTTGTGTGCAATTATTCGCATGATATACATTTTACACATCATAGTATTTGTTAACCATCATTCTCTTAGGATAGTTCTCTCATCTTTCTTACACTCTTTATTGAGATATTCAAAGTATCAAAGCTAGCTAGGAATTATTTGTTCACCTCTTCCTAGTCCTTGTCATGTTTCAAATATATTTTTTGTACCAATTCTATCTCAAAATACTCTTCTCCAAGATTTTTTGTTTAATATGTTTTCTTGTCCTATTTTATTTTTGTTTCATCTTTGATACTTCCACAATAGATATCCTCCTATTCTTATATGTCATAGGAGATTGGTCCTATTATGCGGGTTGTGACTCCTTATAGTACCTCTTTATTTTATTTTTTATTAGTAACATTTTATTAGTTAGTGAACATAACTCCTCTCCTAAGTTAAATATGGTTTTATTTTTTTTTCTATTTTTTTCTTAATGTCTTTATGCTTCTACTAACTAATTCCTCCAAATATTTTCCTTGAATAAATAGGAATTTTGTGATAATTTTAAGTGATTTAATAAATCAATCATCTAACTATAATTGTTATGTTTTCTAGATCTTTCTTGATTGCCAAACTTTTGGAGAGTTGCAATAGGCATAAAGTCTTTGTGCTACTACAATATCCTAACAATATGCTTTTATATTTTCCATATTCATCAATGCTCTTGTCCAAACTTGTTATGCTTTTTTTTTTCCCTTTTCCCACTATCAATTTACTATTCTCTGGGATCTTCCATTCTTCCTCTCTAGTTTATTTTCTTTCTTCTTTTCTAGAAACACTCACCTAATTGGCACACTTATAAGGACATTCATTGGTGTGTTCATTCCTTCTCTTTTATAAATTTTCCAATATCATGTAGTGTTTGTTTTACTCTCAAAACTCTTCCTTTCTCTTTTGTCTTCACCATTCAAACTTTCCATGTTTTCTTTTCTTGTTAGTTCAATTTTTTTGTCTCATCTTTCTTAAATTCTACTTATCTCATTTAGCCATGCGTGTTTTGATTAGGATTTCATTACTCATTTATCTTTTTCCTTAGTAGTTATTTGAGATTACTAGTCACATCCTTTTAGGAATTCCTTTCTAAGATAACCCCCCCATTCTCCATCATCTTGTTGTCTAATCCTCTCTCTCAAGAGGTAGATACCTAGGTGATAGTGTTGTGAATTGTCAAAAAACAATTATCCTTTTTCCTCCTCTATCCTATTCAAAATTTTAATTTTTTTGGTATATCCTTGTTGTCCTTTATATAACCTAACTATGATTCTTAAAAAAAAAAAAACAATTTTAGCAAAAATGGGGAACACAAATCATATTTTTGAGCCCCAAGTAATTTTCACATGTTGTATTAATACTCCAGACTCGTTTATACAAAGGGAAAAAGGAGTTAATCTCAATAGTGCCTTAACTAGTTACTAAAATATTGAAATATAAAACATTCCTAAGCGATAAAATACTATATATGAGACTTGGATATATTTTTATTATCAAATATAATTCATGTAAATTCATATAGGTTTTCTCTCTTTCTATATCCTTATATCTACTTATACTAATATTAAGCTCTCTATCTCTTACATGTTACATATAATATATCTCAAATGTATCCCCTATTTTTTTTATTAAAATCAGCAGCATAACAAGGGTGTTGACTTACAAAACCACAACTCTAAGGCATCAAAAAGATCAACGGTACATTAGCAGAGGTTTTGGCATTTACAATTACAAGCCTTTAATGACACACTAATGCCATAGTTTTGTATCCTTACTTATAATATTTGTTTAAATAACAATAGGACACAACTCACCACTTACAACATAGAGGTAAAAAATGCCAATAATAGAATACATTCAAAGGTCTAATACATATAAAGAATTATTTAACACACAACCCACAAGGTTTGGGAAATCATATGATGGGGTTTTGATAGGCTTCCCAAACCTTCATATTTTAATTTGAAATGGTATTAGAGACTATCCAATAAATAGATGCATCACTCCAACGAAAGTTTAACTCCCCATATATAGAACTCCTTTCCACCTCACTAGGGAGGGAGATCACCTCAATAGGAGTAGAGAAAGAAGACCCAAACCAACTGAAAGGACGCCCACAAACCTATCCCACATAAAGTTATCATCAACCATATGCTCCAGCCACCACCGAAGAGAGAACACCTCATACATTTACCATCAACCTCCTACACAAACCAAATCTCTACCACCATAGGGGATTCAACAAGGATAAGACCACCCATAAATCAACACAAATCCATAACCAAAAATAATTGAAGGCAATAATGAGCCCTTGAAAACTAACAACAAATGTTTGGCCACTAGAAAGAAGACCACTATCCATACCATCTAAAATGGAAAATCTGGATGAAAATTAAAAAAGAAGCCCAATGGTATTGGCCTCAATCACCACAGTGCAGCACAAAATAGAAAAAACCTAACAATAGAAACAAAAGGTATCATTACCAAAAACTCGGTAAGAGAAAAAAACTACCTGCAAAGCATGGTAGGTTCTAAAACTTATCCACATGGTATCATCATTGAATACAAAATAAACCCTTGTAGACAAAGAGAAGAGCATACACATAGACTGTAGAAATTCATTATTCTTCATGGACTCACAAGCATGGCCCATTACTATGTTTAAATGTCTCTTTCACTTATGACATGCAATATGGTGTACCATGAACAATAGGATCACAAAACCCCAAAGATTGAGGAATGAGCACATAATCAAGTTGTAGTCTTCAATTAGAAAGCATCAACACCATTCCCCATCACTTCACAAAGGAAAAGGAAAGGATTCCCAAAGATAGGGAAAGAGTAGAAAAACATTACAAACAAAGGGGATAAGACCCTTTTTGACTAGCAAGCATATATTCACCAGAACCACACAAGCTTCATCCACCAAAGTCAAAACACCATGAAGAAACCTAACCATAGAGAATAGACCATACAAAAAGGGGGGAAATAAAACACCCCTTTCTGTACAACAACCATTATAATAGGGAAAGATCACCAAAATTATTGGGCACCACTCCCCAACCACCATAACCATACTATAATTCTCCACAAGAATTGAAACACCATAAAACAACCAACCCAAAGGCTAGTAACTCCCTTTCCCATAATGGAAGCTACCACTATTATTTGTCCCTTAGTAGCACACAGAACACTCTTCACTTAAAGAGAATCCATCCCTGATAGGGAATGGGTGACATATTTATGCAATGAATATATTAGTATATTCTAGGAAACAAGATCCACAACCTAAAAATGTCTTAAGCCAAGTAAAAATTCTTACATGGTATGGGTACTGATAGGCCATTTTAATGGCATATTTTAGACACCCTAGGAGAACTTTTGATAGGTCTTTTTCCATGTTTTCTTTTATTTACTCCAAGACTTTATGCTTTAAAACTGTTAATATGTGGTAGTCAACCACTAAACCTATGCTATGAACATATGCTTACTTAATATGCTTTATGTGGATGAATATGCTTTGTTTATTACTATGGAACCATGATCATGTTTTATGAATGAATTGACTTATTGAGTGATAGATAATGCATATGTAATTTAATGATTATTTTCCATGAATGATTTTATCCTAACAGTTTAAATGCAATACATTGAAGTAGCAATCGTTGTCATGTTCAGGTGAGAAAGTCTATGTCCAGGATGCTTGACTCAGTCCTACAGCAGACACATGTGGATGGAACATCAGTGTAGCAGTAGTGGAAATTTTCTGGTTAATCCAGGCGGAGACGGTTGAGAAAAGACTTGGAAAATGCAGTAAGTTTCCTGATGAAATCTAGGAGAGAGTGGGAAGTTAGATCTATTGTCTAAGTAGTTCTTTCCTATTTTCTGGACTGATTCCATTTCCTACTTTCTATCTTTTCTTTCTATTAGTTGTTTGTAATAAAAGCTCCACCTTTTCTTAGGGCGTGTTGAGTTTAGCAATTAGATGTTTTCCTTTAAATAAATCCCCACTCCTACGTGAGAAGGAGGGCATTGTTATTATGATAGTTGAAATATAGTTCAATTCTATTATTTTTACTGTTTATGAGAATCTTTGTACTCTGTTATTCATTTTAATGAGAAAATGAAGTGTTAAGAATAATTCTTTGTAATTGAGTGTTTTGGGGTACTCACCCAAGGGGGCCCACTTGGTGAGGAATCCATAGTTAGATTCATTTTAGTTTAACTCACTTTCCTACATTTTTGTCATTTCAATTCCTATGTTGAATAGCTCCTGTAGCCAAAGCCACAGGACAGCTACCACTTCCTCTAGCCAAGCAGTAGAGTAACTAAGGCATTATAGTTAGTTTGTGTACTCTTCCATTATGCTAGAAGCATTCACTTCCATCAATTAATTTCAAGTATTTACTTTCACATCAATAGTTTATCTTTCCTTCGAGTATTCATTTCATGCATAAATAGTATAGTTTCCCTTTGAAAGCATTTACTTCCTGCTATTAGAGTATATAGTTTTCCTCACTTATTAATTATATCATGTTGATATTAATTATTAAGTTAGTCATACTATATTTTTCACTTAAGCTTTCTCTTAGGTTAGCCTTTTCCTTTTTTAGGGTTTCATTCACCTTTAAGGTTGAATGCTTGTAATTGTTTTGGCATACTCTCTGAATACATTTTGAGCTCACTTTTTGAGTACAGAAGGGTTTCTGCTTTTTTCTGTCTTTTGCTTCATCCTTTGTAACAAGTATTTTGCATGCAGATTAGTCTTGGAAGTTGAAGCTATATTTATCAGTTTCTACATGGTATCAGAGCCACCCTGCTGCTACCTGGTTTGAAGGTTTTTTGAAGCCACGATTTGAAGACGACAACCACAGCCTCTCTAGGGTTTTTTTCATTTCTACGGAGAAACTTTTTTTGGAGCTATTTGAGCTAAAACAGACTCCACCATCATGCTCAGAAGGCCCGGGAGAGTCAAAATACATATACATTTTGATATATTTGGTCACAATGACCTCTGGAGAAATTTTTTGGCCTATTAGGGCCGTACGACACAAAAATTGAGGCAAAATTTAAAAAAAAATTAAAAAATCATATTTTTAAAAGATTTTTGGGGCTACCAGAGCACGCCGCCACCACGCCACCCTGGCACCACCATCGCGTCACCCACATGCCACCCCTAGCCCGCGCGCCACCCGCGCGCCACCACGTCGCCACCGGCACCCGCCGCCACCGCCCCGCCCAGCCGTCACCTCCACCGTGTCGCCGCCCACTGGTCACCTCTTCCTGGTTGGATGTCATGTGATGGCCATACGGCCGTCAAATTGTTTCCCGGGACTATGTTTTTCCAGGGACCTTGTCTTTTGGGGGTACTTGTGCCTTTTTGGCTCTACAGGGCTCATACGGACTCAAATTTTTGACTTCTATATATCGTTGGAAAGATCTTTCCGAGCCCATCACTCTCATCCAGGTCTCATTTCTTGATTTTTCTATTTTCTTTCTAAATTTTTCTGTCAAAGATGCACCTTCTTTTGTGCTCCTGTTCTACTTTGAAAACTCAGGTTTTTCTCTGGTTCTTTGTATTTTTTGCTTCATTTTGTGGTGTAAGGGAGTTAGTTTGATAGTGTGTGGGGGGGGGGTGCATTTTTATTTCTGCATTTTCAATTCAAAGAGACCCTTCTTCTTCCATCTTATTCTCTCAATGTTGGACACATCTATTATCATTCTGACTCCACATAACTACCACACATGGAAGCCACACATGACTAGAATTCTCATGTCATGAGGTTTATGGTCCTACCTGGATGTGGCTCAGCCTGTTCTATCAAGGCCTTATGAGGCTCTTATGCACAAGAATAAGATGGATGAGGCAATGGGCCTCATTACCCTAAATGTTTCAAATTGGTTGTTGTTCCATCTGGATGGTCTGACCACACCCAGGGATATGTGGGACACATTTTTCACCTTGTTTGGCATAATGAATCAGTTCAGGGTCCTCCAAATAGATGCAGAGTTCACCTCCTTGGTACCTAAATCATTCACTAGCATTGAGGACTTCCTGATGAAGTTCAAGTCTCTTTGATCTCTTTTATAGGTTGCTGGAAAGACGAAGTCAGATGATGAGTGTATCTTCCTGATACTCTCAGAGCTTCGTGGTCCTTATCAGATTTTCACTTCTACCTTCTACTCCACTATGGATGCACTGGGTGCACGTAATGTTATGCCCTCTTTTGAGACCTTCTATGATAGGTTAACTTGTGAGCAGTCCAAGCTCAGTCAGATGGATTCTCTTATAGGTTCACAGTCACAGGAATTGCTTGCCAAGTCATCTTAGGATACACAGAAGCTGAAGCCAAAGAAGATATCTGATTCCTCTTCTCAGCACTCTACTGGCCCACCATCTTCTTCTAAGAAGGAGAAATAGAAGACTGAGAACCCTACTTGTTCCTATTGTCAGAAGGGGCCACATGATGAGTCACAGTATTTTCATAAGAGATTTGATGGCTATGAGAAATAGATTGTAGATTTGCAAGCTCTCCTTCAGAAGAGCACTATTTCCTCTCCATCCTCTTCCACCTCATAGGGGTCTACTTTTCAGTCTTTTGCCTCATCTTTGACATCTGGATAGGATTTTGGATAGGGTCATGCATTACGGGATTTTGTTGCATCCCCTTCACAGTTCCCTTAGATACTTGATTCAAGTGCTTCTCACCATATGGTGTCTTCTCCGGAGATCTTCTCTTCTATTGAGGCTTCTCCTATTCCCCACATTCTCATGGGGAATAGCACTGATATGCCAATCTGCAGGAAAGGTTCTGTATGCATTCAGGATGGCACATTCAATGATGTCTTGTATGTTCCATCTCTATCTGCAAACCTTCTCTTGATTTATCAAATTACACATAGTGGATCAGTTAAGACAGTTGAGTTCACGCTAGATTCAGTCTTCATTTGGGATAGTGTGACAGATGGCATTGTTTCTATAGGGATAGTTGATCATTCCACCCATCTCTACACCTTCACACATTTTGGTCCACCATCTCCATTATTAGAGCTCAGCTCTCCTCTTCTACGAGAGCATCATGCAGTGCAGTCAGGTCACTTGAACCTCTGTGTTGTTCCTAAGACCACTGCTATGACTGCCACACCACATCTTGTTGAGGATTCTACAAAGGAAACTCATCTCCTCTCTCATTATAGTGTCAGCACACCTGTCATACCACTTGCCTTGGGGATTCCATTTCAGGATCCTCGGGTCTACTCCTTTGAACATTAGCTTGGCCTTCCAGTGACCCACAATCTTTTGAGATTACCTCTTCACTGCTCACTATATTTCACTCCTTTGTATTAGAGTCACAGTGGTTTGTTCATTGATCTAGGGGTTATTTCATTCTAGGGGGGCTTTGGAGCCTCGACCCTCTCTCACAGGGGGTTGGTAGCATGCATTGTACTCATGGCTTTGAGAGAGTCTCTTGAAGTCATTCTTTGTCTTTTTCTTTCTTTTATATCTCTTTTTGGAGAGGATTTTTTCCCACTAGGTTTTCTCCTTTATCTCCAGTTCACAGAGATTTCCTTGTATTGGGTACCTGATCAGGCCTCGTTGCCGAGACCCATTTCTTTCTTTCATAGCTATGCTAGGTTAGCTTACCTCCTGAGCTTCACTTAAGGGGGGGTGTTAGAGTATATAGTTTTCCTCACTTATTAATTATATCATGTTGATATTAATTATTAAGTTAGTCATACTCTATTTTTCACTTAAGCTTTCTCTTAGGTTAGCCTTTTCCTTTTTTAGGGTTTCATTCACCTTTAAGGTTGAATGCTTGTAATTATTTTGGCATACTCTCTGAATACATTTTGAGCTCTCACTTTTTGAGCATAGAAGGGTTTCTACTTTTTTTTTGTCTTTTGCTTCATCCTTTGTAACAAGTATTTTGCATGCAGATTGGTCTTGGAAGTCGAAGCTATATTTATCAGTTTCTACACCTGCAGCCATAGAATAGTTTCTTTCTAGCATTTATTTTCTACAGAGATTATAGAATTATTGGTTGAGAAATTTCTTGGTGCATATATTTTTTTGGCCCATTTCAAGTAACATGTCCCTGGGTTTGACATATTAAATGAGTTTCTTATAAAGAGGATGAAGTGCTTAGTTGGATGTACAATCCCTGAGTTAAAGGATTATGCCAAGTTTCTGCGCCTTTATAATGAGTGATCATTTTTGGCACCACTGTTGGGGACAGTGCCAAGCCTAGTTCTTATTCAACCATTCCTAGGATTTTCTTTCATGCTTTCATTTCCCACTTTAATTAGATTAAGCCTCATCTTGAAAAGCAAAAACCCTTATTCACATCATTCCATACTATCTACATGCATAATAGATGAAGAGATGCCCGAGGAAGGTACTTTCCAAATCAATCAAGTAACCTATTTGAAGAAGAAATCTAGTTCATTGACACTATTGTTGAGCTTCTTGAAGCCCCTTCATCATCCTCATCTTCTGAGGGTGACTTCCGTGGGTTCTTCCAGGAAATACCAAAATCCAATCTACTTGTTGAGGCCTTTGCCAATCTAGAACTCTAGAATTCTAGAGAAGAAAATCCTTGGTAGTTACTCATCTACCAACCTCAAAACCCACCTCAAAATCCACCTCAACAGCCACGAAGGATGGCCAATCCTACTACATTTCCTTTTCCCATCTTTGATCAACATGATAATAACAACCTTAACAATATTCCCTCTTCTTCTCTTCTAAAATTTTATGGCCTTGTCACAGAGGACCCAGATACCTTTCTCTTTGAGTTTGATATCTTTTGTAGGAGCTATGACTACACCACTGATGCCCATAGACTTAAGCATTTTACTGCAACACTTAAAGAGTCTGCATTGCGATGGTTTATGGGCTTAGGATAGGATGTTTTCCACAATTGGGATGAAATGAAGGATGCTTTCTTTCTGAAATACAAGGAGTACTATCAAAGAAATGATATGTGAGGGGATGACATCTTTAAGATGTAACAAAAGGAGGATGAGATTCTTGAGGATTATGTCTCAAGGTTCATGTTTAGTTTGCAGAAGATTACCCAACACAAGCTTAATGAAGAATCTCAGAAGTTGCTATTTTTGTGAGACATTCATGATGGATGCAAAGAGGCACTGGACCTGATGGCCAAAGGAGATACCACCCAGGAATCATGGGATGATATCCGAAAGATTTTCCTTAAGTACTCCAGAGTTGTTAAGAAAGGAAAGGGATATAGGTCCACCCTGGGAAAGTCCAATGGTGTTGGTGCTTCATGGATAGAGATAACCAATCTCTTGTCTGATTTCAAGAAAGATATCATTAACAATATGGACACACATCTAGACACCATGCAGGCTAAGAAGAAACATGAGGAAGCAGAGGCCATACTAGCAGAATTATGTCCACATTGTAGATAGAAGAAGAGAGACTGCAGATGCAAACTGGTTGCTAACATGGAGACTACACAAATGCTGATTGATTAAAAACCAATTGAACCAGAGGATGAGCAGTTGCTCTTCATTTCTCAATGACGACCATGGGTGTAGAGACAAGGTATGCCTCAAGACCCTCTTTCATTTAGTGGCCCTTTTATAATAATCAATGGCACCCCCCATGAATTATCAAAATCCTCCCTGGAACAATTCCTAGATTCAGAGGTAGAATTACCCCAATCCATAGTGGCCAAGGAGGTTGGAAACAACCCCAACGGGGGTGGTAGCCACCATAGGGTAATTGGTAGCAAAAATCATAGTGGTGAGGCAGCTAATAATGGCCAAATCAACTACAAGGATTTTTTCTACCACCTATGCAGCCTCCATGATAGAAAGCTCTTTTTCCACCTCTCATAGCCACTAACCTACCTCCTAAGCCTACTTAGTTAACTACATAGCCACAAAAAAACCCAAACAATCGACCTCCTCCACCTCAAAAAAATGTGTATGCTACAGACCCATCGCAGTATCCCATGCAATATCCTACTTATGCAATCAACCTTAATAATATTCAATTACAATCCAGTACCACTCTACATGCGCTTGAGTCTCCTGTAATCACTAAAATGCCTTTTGAAGAACACAATAAACCTGACAATCAGTCTACTCCAATAGCCCATGCACCACCAGCTAAAACCAATCAGCATACCATTCCCCCTTTTCTGCAAAGTTTGCAGCATAGCAATCCAAAAACCACTAATGAAGAATATTTCAATATCCTTGACCAACTAAAGAATGTCAGCGTCCAAATTCCCCTTTTCTAGGAAATCAAAGATGTTCCCACCTATGCAAGAAGAAGGATTCCCAGACTGTCCATATCCATAAACTGTCCATAGCCATCAAGGAAGCTTTCTTTAAAAATCCTGGTTGCAAGAAGAAGGATCCCCAGACTATCCATTGTTGGCAAGTTGACTTCCTAAGGAAGCATGACTTATTTTGTGTTGTCAATCATGGCAACAAAGTCATACTTAAGTTCTGTCATGAAAATAAAATGACTAAGTGTGAAAATAGTGCAGATAGGCACATACAAAGATCAGTACATCAGCGCATGTGTTAGAGATCACACCAGAGCATGTGTGCTTAGGTATATACTCTATGGTGTATATACATGCTAGATCTAGATGTGCCAAGTATAGAACATCAGTACGGAAAAGTTACAGGCAGATTAGTAGACCTGCAGTCCAGGAAATAGAGCATGGAAGCCGACTACAGTCTTGATCACCGTGAATGATTTTGTAATGTAATGGCTAAGTGCCTTTAGTTATAAGTTTTTATTAATGTAATTAATGTTGTAGTAAACACGCTTAGGCTGACTTGTTTGGAAGCGTTGTGTATTTTTTTTTTTAGGGCCGACTAGTGATTTTTTTTAGGTCAAGCCTATTTGGATTTGAAGATATAAGTATGTAATGTAAAGATATGTTACAAGTGTTGATTATTATGCAAGAGGAAGTTACAGAGGAATAGTACTATGAAGTTAGTAGATGATATAACTCTTTAAGAAAAGACATGGAACTCAAAACAGTGATACCAGATAAGTTATGGAACATACTAGAGATCATGAAAAGACATGCAATTGAGGAAGACATGAAGATTAGAGAAGAAACTTTGGATACTCTTCTTCCTATCTGTTCACATGATGAAAAGGCTATTCTGTTAGATCTGGTGAAGCCTCATCTCTGAACTAAGACAAGAACTCTTCAGATTGTGAACAAGGAGTATGAACAGATTGGTAAGGAGACTGAAAAGGCATTTGCACAAGTATTTATGGACATACATATGTATCCACCAATGGCGCCTACAGCAAAATTTACTCCAGCTCTTCCCAAATAGGCTACAACTCCAATAATTCAGATTACGCCTATGACAGGTCCACAAAATTTAGTGCCCATAGTGACAATAACCTCTGAGATAGCTAAAGATACAGAGGACACTATAGTAATTGATGATGTAAAGATATCTATGACAGCTTCTGATAAAGATATGGAAAAAGTTGATGAAGCATTTGTAAACACCGAGGAAATGAACACTAATGACACATCTCTACAACAAGATGAAGTTCCTTCCATTGATCCAATAGACTTGGATAAGGAGAAAGATACTCAAGGTAATGAGACACCAGTAAAGGAAATTCATGTCAAAAGTGAATATGTAGATACAAGTCAGAATACTATTTTCTCACCATCCACTCAACCATCCACCTCATTGTTGTCAAGGTTAACTCCTGACTCAGCAAGTTTAGATGCATGGGGAGAAGAAGACCTTATCAAGATCAGCGTCCTTGCCATGAAAAATGCAAAAGAGAAACAAGTGATGAGGAACCATCACTTCTTGGAAACGGTGAACATTTTGAATGACTTAGTGCCTACTAATTATAAAGTAGCCAAACTACAATCAGTTGAAGATGTGGACAACATCTTATCAAACTTCAAATCACATTTCACTAGCTTAGTAGAATCTGCTACTAAGATTGTAGAAGATGAATACAAGAAGGAGAGACTAAATGAATTGGTAAAGAAATTTACCTTAGATCTGAATTCCTTAAAGATTGGGCAGGCTATATTGAAGGAATTGGCAGATAAAGGAAAGAAAGTCATAGCAAACTATATGGATAGAGTGAATCTCACCTCTAAGAACACTAAAAAGATAGTAGAAGTAGAAGAAATGGTGGATAACATAAGGAAATTAGTTGAAAACTCCACACAAGACATGCACATCTGCAATAATGTCTACCAAGGGCAGTTAGACAAAATTGAGAAAGCAAAGTTAGAAATTAGCAAAATAAGGGTAAGGCAAACACAGTTGAGGAATGCACTTGTGCCATCTCTAGCAGTTCTCAATGAGAACATCAAACTGATTGATAACACAATACAGACATATGATCAAGGTCCTTGCATGGATCTAATGAAAATGGAGAAATTGACATATGCTTTATGCGCGCATCTTCAGACAGTTGATGCAATGAAAGTCTTTTGGAAGAAAGAGATTCAATCTCTTCAAGTTGTGTACCCAGAAGTCCACATGGAGTAAGTATGTTGAAGAATTACAATTTTTGCACACCTTTGTCATTAATGTCAAAGGGGAGTAGCATAGAATGTGTATATGTAGAGAAGTATATATGTATATATCATTAAGTATACAATCATTTTTGTATGAAGTCACTTTGAGTAACTTAGCCACATTCCCTTGTTGCCATAAATGACAAAGGGGGAGATTGTTGGCAAGTTGACTTCCTAAGGAAGCATGACTTATTTTGTGTTGTCAATCATGGAAACACAGTCATACTTAAGTTCTGTCATGAAAAGAATATGACTAAGTGTGAAAATAGTGCAGACAGACACATACAAAGATTAGTACATCAGCGCACATGTTAGAGATCACACCATAGCATGCATGCTTAGGTATATACTCTATGGTGTATATACATGCTAGAGCCAGACACGCCAAGTATAGAACATTAGTATGGAAAAGTTACAGGCAGATTAGTAGACCTGCAGTCTAGGAACCAGAGCATGGAAGCCGACTACAGCCTTGATCAGTGTGAATGATTTTGTAATGTAATGGCTAAATGCCTTTAGTTATAAGTTTGTATTAATGTAATTAATGTTGTAGTAAACATGCTTAGGCTGACTTATTTGGAAGCATTGTGTATTTTTGTTTTAGGGCCGACTAGTGATTTGTTTTGGGTCGCGCCTATTCAGATTTGAAGATATAAGTATGTAATGTAAAGATATGTTACAAGTGTCAATTATTATGCAAGAGGAAGTTATAGAGGGACAGTACTATGAAGTTATTAGATGATATAGCTCTTTAAGAGAGTAAGATAATTCACACAAATATGGGAACTGATCAGACAATAGTGTCATTATAGCAGTTCATTTTTGATATAGTGCATATCAACATTCAAAGGGTTGTAGCCTTCATCTTATTGGGATGTGAGCCTAGGCAGTGAGCCATATACCTTTAACAGGGTTTTGTAAAAGACTCCTAATAGGGTCAGACCTTTAACTAGGTCATTGTACTCAAATTGTAAAGACTGCTTCTAACAGGGCAAAGGAACTTTAACAAGTTCATTATACCTAGTACAATATTTGTGGGTACTAATCCCCACCGAAGTTTTCCTCTAATCAAGGTTATCCATAATAATATCATGTGTTATGTTTCTTTGGATGCAAATTTGATATAAGTTTAATTGCCTGAAATATTATTAATAGATAAACACTGATTCACCCCCCCCCCCCCCCCCCNTTCCCCCCCCCCCCCCCCTCTTAGTGTTTCTAACATCCATATCCTAGGAAAATTGGTGGACATCATGTTAGGGAATCTTACCATCCCAAAATATTCTACCCTAGCAGCCCTGTTGTCAAGGTAATTATTAATGGGACTACCATAAAAAATGCCTTGATTGATCTTGGAGCTGCCATTAATGTCATAACCAAGGACATCATGCAATGCCTTGGTATCACCAACCTCTAAAATACACCTACTATCTTGCAACTTGCAGACATTTCAACTGTAAATCTTTGTGGAGTGGTGGAGGACATTGTGGTTAACCTTGAGTCTTTGTCCTACCTTGCAAATTTCATGATCCTCTCACCAAAAGCTACCCTAGGAGGCTATCCAATTATTCTGGGACATCCTTGATTGGCTACCGTTGATACCTATATAGTTTGTTGGTCAAGAGATATGACCATCTCTGATGGTCAACACACCAAAACCTTGGCCTTGTATCCTCTTGCTCAACCTTAGATGGAATTAGCCTCTCCCATATGGCCAGATGTAGGAGAAGAAGCTAAAGTTATTAATTCAGTCTCCTAATTAATGATGTTAAAAAGGGATCCCTTCCTATAGCTTCAGGAGGAAGATAAAGTAATCACCAACATCATGTGTAACCAGTATTGATTGAACTTAGACCATTTAGATAGTTCCTTCCAAAACCACTCCCTATAGCCGTTGTACTCTAATTACCAATTATTTTCCCCTATATCTAATCAGATCTATCACCAAATGCTTCTCTATAAGGTCCAAGTGCCGTCATTGATAGATGTACCTATGGTCGAGCTCACTAAGCAACTGGAAGTTTCTCCTGACTGCTGCTTGAACATTAATAGTAAGTTTACTCCTTAGCTACAAACATTGTTAACCAAGTTACTGAAGAACCATACTACAACTTTTGCCTCAAATTATGCTGATATGAAAGGTCTAGACCCAAAGTTATGCACTCATAAGATTTTTCTAAAGGAAGATAAGCCCCCAATAAGGTAATTTCAAAGATGTGTCAACCCTACCCTCCGTGAGATAGTTAAAGTCAAACTCCAAAAACTCCTTAAAGCTAGCTTCATATATCCCATATCAGACAGCCAATGGGTTTCCCCACTAGTTATAGTTCCTAAGAAAGGTGGCAAGTGGAGAGTGTGTGTGGATTATAGAGAGCTTAACAATGCCACTAAAAAGGACCATTTTCTTCTTTCGGTCATTAACCAAGTTCTGGACTCTCTAGCAGGGAAGAAATACTTTTCTTTCTTGGACGAGTATAGTAGATATAATCAAATTTGGATTCTCCTAGAGGATCAGGAAAAGACCACATTCACCTGCCCATGGGGGACCTTTTCTTATTCAGTTTTGTCATTTTTCCTTTGCAATGCTCCTGCTACTTTTTAGCACGCAGTTATCAACATTTTTGCTGACATTTTCCATGACTATGTGGAGATCTACATGGATGACTTTACAAATTATGGTGAAACTTATGAGGAAGCGCTGGAAAATCTAGAAAAATTCCTCACCAGGTGCAAAGAATACAACCTATCTTTGAACAACGAGAAGTGTTTTATGATGATGCAGGAGGGAGTAGTGCTTGGTCACTATATATCTTCTCTTGGCATTCAGGTAGACCCAGCCAAAATTGAAGTCATTATGAATCTGCCTACCCTAGCCAAATAGAAAGATGTCAGAATTTTTCTTGGTCACGCTAGATATTAAAGAAGATTCATAAAGGACTTTAGCAAGATGGCCAGTCCTATGCATTCACTGCTCACTAAAGATTCTAACTTTATCTGGACATCAGACTGTGATGAAGCCTTCCTACAGCTGAAGTCTGTTCTGACTCAGGCACCTATTTTTTGAGGTCCTAATTGGACCCTCTCATTCCACATACATATAGATGCCTCTGATCATGCCATTGGAGTAGTTCTTGGACAAAAGGAAGGTACTCTAGAACATGCTATTTATTTCATTAGCAAAAATGCAAGGAGCTAAGTTGAATTATACAGTTATCAAAAAGGAGCTATTGACTGTTATCTATGCTCTAAAATTTTTTTCCACTATGTCACTGGCTATCAAATCTTCATGCATACGGATCATGCAGCCATTAAGTACCTGAAAAACAAACCCACAATCACATGGAGGTTAGCTAGGTAGCTATTACTACTACAGGAGTTTGACATTACCATCATAGATAAGCCAGGCAAATCAAATGTTGTGGCTGATTTTCTCTCATGCCTACAAAATGTTGATGAACCTATGGCAATTGATGACAGTTTCTCTGATGACCACCTATTCTCCATTACATTTCAAGCTCCCTAGTATGCTGATATTGTTAACTATCTAGTTTCTCAAAAGGTACCTCCACACTTTTCTCCAATGGAAAAGTGGTTACTAATAGAGAAAACTTTCAACTTTTCATGGATCACTGATTGTTTGTTCTATACTGGTCCAGACCAAATATTGAGAAGGTGTATTCAAGAGGATGAAACTTATGACATCCTATGGTCTTGTCATGATGAGCCCTGTGGGGGACATTTTTTTTCCAAAAGGACAGCCATGAAGGTACTTAACACTGGTTACTACTGACCATCCCTCTACAAGGATACAACAAATTACACAAGAAAGTGTGATCAATGTTAGAGGATGGGGTGGCCTAGTAAATCTAATGAAATACCACTCTTTCCTCGGGTAGTGGTGACTCCATTTGATAAATGGGGAATCAATTTTGTCAGACCCATCAGTCCTGCATCAAATGACAATTTGTACATTCTTGTAGTACTGATTATATGACCAAGTGGGTGGAAGTTAGATCCATGAAGCATGCCTAGGATAATAGGGTTGTACAATTTCTATATAAGGATATATTCACATGCTATGGTGTACCCAGAGAGTTAGTCACTGATCAAGGAGCTCAATTTGCATCTACATTGATAACTGGTCCAATGAACGAGTATAATATTTGCCACCAGAAATCAAGCCCCTATCATCCACAAGTGAATGGTTAGGTAGAAATCACCAACAGGGAGATAGAAGCTATCCTCACCAAAATAGTTTAGTTACACAAGAAAGATTGGAGCACTCACCTCCAAGAATCTGTATGGGCCTATAGAACTACATGAAAAAAACAACAGGGTTTACTCCTTTCGAGTTGGTATATGGAAAAATAGTTGTGATGTCGATTGAGTTTGAACATAAGACTTTACGCATGACATTACAACTCAACATTGATCTTACTGAAGCACAATGCTATAGGATCCTGCAGCTTAACCAGCTAGATGAGATAAGGAAATCCATCTTGCAGCACACTGAATTGGTTCTGACATATCAAAAAAAGTGGCATGATTCTCATACCCTTACCAAACAATTTTCTCCTGGCGACTCGGCCCTTTTGTATGACTCCAGATTCCAAGAAACCCAAGGTAAGCTTACAATACATTGACTTTGCCCTTATGAGATTCTACATGTTTATGCTAATGGATCAGTTCATTTATCAACCATCAACCCTATACGTTTCAAGTTACTGGTGAAAGGTCATAGGCTTTGTCTATACCATAAACTTGAGACAAAGGTCCATTTCCTGTAGCGGTTTGAGATTACTCCTACCCCAGCTAAACCTCCTGCAGCCAAAGAACCTCCTCTAGCTGAAGACTTTCTTGCAGCTGAAGGACCAATTCCTACTGAGTTCCTTCCTATAGCCAACTAGGGTAATTACTTGCTCTGGTCATCCCTTTGATAATTTTCCACATGCAGTCATAATAAATTTTTCATTTCCCATGAAAACCACTTGTCCATAATAAAAATGTCACCCCATCAACATTTTCATCACCTTTTTCTACCATCATTACATTCACGTCACCTCATTATTGTGCCAGCTCAAATTGTTTCTTTGCCCACATCATCAAATCTTTCTAGATTTGGGCATTTTATGGTATAATATTCCAAGGTACTACTTTATTGTTTCAAATTTTTATTTTGTTTCATTTAATATCATTATGATACATTATAATTAATATAGCAATTCATCAATTATTTTTCCATACTTTTCCATGCAAGTGTGGACACTTGTCACCTTATTTGTAGGGGGAGGTAAATATCTTTTGTGTGTAATAAATGAAATATCCCATCAGGTCAAAATATTCCGTCAATTTTAAATTTGTTGTCATAATTGCCATCCTTTGTCATTAATATTTTTGCTACCAGAATTGTACTATGCCGTCATGCCATGACACTGGAATTCTTGAGGACTTACAACAATGGTGTTGCATATTCCACACCTGTCAAGAAAAGATAAATTTCATAGAAGCATCCTGCAGCTTATATTGATACTCCATTGCGCAGAAGTGTTTGTTTGAACACTACACAAATAGACAACAAGGATTCCCCTATTACGGTTGACTCTTCTCATGTCTCCTCTGAGGAGCCTTTACAAGAATAGCTACAAGCAGGCAGTTCATTTGCAGAATGCCAGGGTATGATTGAAGAGGATCCTACAGCCACTGAAGTGGTTAAAGAAGTAGAGTGTGTAATTCTAGAGGTAGCAGAACCTAAAGGAGCCAAAAAATAATCTTCTTCTCTGCAAGAAGGCAATCATGGGGAAAATCCCCTTCTTCCAGATAATGTGTCATTTTGTGTATAGAAAGATGAAGGCCAGCAAGTAGTCATGCCAGTCCCACATAGGAAACCAAAATAGGTAATCATTCATGCTCTCTTATTTGACTATTTTAATGAGATACAATATCAAAAGGCAATGTGGGAGTTAGAAAAAACAAAATTGAGAAAAGAACTCGAGAGGAAATAAAAAGAAATTGATTTCTTTCATAATAAAATAAATGACATTACAGACATAATTCTGGTTCTAATAGAGTGCAGACCACCACCACAGGGTTATACCCTATGCCTTAAGGAGAAATTCCTATTGTTTAAGTTAATGAGAGTCCTTCAAGATCTCAACTCAGGCATAGGAACCCCATAGGAATTTGTGGCCACATATAATACATCACCTGATTGTGTCTAGAATTTGTTATGTGAGTTGTATATTCACAATTATGTTGTTCCTTTTAACACTGATTGGAATCCCCTACTTTTTGTTGGTGATATACATTTTTTTTCCCTCCTTTCCTGGACCCAAAATAAAATTAATTATGGAGGACAATTGCATAGGTACATAATCCTTGAACAACCTATTTCATTGCCCCTTAGTCCTGAAAGCCGGTCACCTTGATGACTTTACAATGATTGCATGCAAATTGTTTATGGGTTTCATGATTCTACACCTAGAAAAAGGATTTTGGAAAGCTGTGAGGAATTTTTTGCAGCATTTGAGAGATTGTCACTATCAGACAGGGACAGAGCAGCAAAGGGATTAAGGCAGAGATGGGGGGGATTAACTATGGCACTCAAAAATGTAGAACCCCACAGTCTGATTAACCTACAGGCTGCAATATAGCGTGTTGACTGCTATATACACCTAGGACATTAGCCATGGCCTGAAAGAGGGTTTCCACTCACCTTTCAACCTCCTCTACTTTTATGGCCACTATACAACTATGTGGATAACAAACTAGATGAGCAACAGGAACTAAGAAGACACGTAAAGGTGGAGAGGACAAATGGATCCTACTGGTAAGTGGGCACCTCCATGATTGGAGAAAAATAAGAAGGAGACCTATGTGTTCTTGCAAAGATCTGGAACATCTCAGTGCCTGAGGATCGGCACTAGTCTTCGTAGGGGGAAAAATGATAGGCCATTTTAATGGCATATTTTAGATACCCTAGGAGAACTTTTGATAGGTTTTTTTCCATGTTTTCTTTTATTTACTCCAAGACTTTATTCTTTAAAACTGTTAATATGTGGTAGTCAACCACTAAACCTATGCTTACTTAATATTCTTTATCTGGATGAATATGCTTTGTTTATTACTATGGAACCATGATCATGTTTTATGAATGAATTGACTAATTGAGCAATAGATAATGTATATTTACTTTAATGATTATTTTCCATGAATGATTTTATCCTAACAGTTTAAATGTAACACATCAAATTAGCAACTGTCATCTTGTTCAAGTGAGCACATCTATGTGGTGGACGCTTGACTCGGTCCTGTAATAGACGCACACAGATGGAACATCGGTGTAGCAGTAGTGGAAGTTTTTTAGTTAGTCTAGGTGGAGACAATTAAGCAAACACATGGAAAACATAATAAGTTTCTTGATGAAATCTAGGAGAGAGTGGGAAGTTAGATCTATTGTCTAAGTAGTTCTTTCCTCTTTTCTGGACCAATTCCATATCCTACTTTCTAGCTTTTCTTTTTGTTAGTTGTTTGAAATAAAAGCTCTGCCTTTTCTTAGGGCGTGTTGAGATCAACAGTTATATATTTTACTTTAAATAAATCCCCACTCCTATGTGAGAAGGAGGGAACTGTTATAATGATAGTTTCGATATAGTTCAATTTTGTCATTTTTACTGTTTATGAGAATCTTTGTACTTTTTTGTTCATTTTAATGAGCAAATGAAGTGTTGAGATTAATTCTGTGTAATTGAGTGTTTAGGGGTACTCACCCAAGGGTGCCTACTTGGTGATGAATCCATAGTTATATTAATTTTAGTTTAACTTACTTTCCTTCATTTCTATCATTTCAATTCCTATGTTGAATAACTCTTGTAGCCAAAGCCACAGGACAGCTACCGCTTACTGCGGCCGAGCAGTAGGATAACTAAGGCATTATAGTTAGTTTGTGCACTCTTCCATTCTGCTAGCAGCATTCACTTCCATCATTTACTTTCAAGTATTTACTTTCACATCAATAGTTCAGCTTTCCTTTGAGTATTCATTTCATGCAGAAATAGTATAGTTGCCCTTCGAAAGCATTTACTTCTTGCAACCATAGAATAGTTTATTTCCAGCATTTGTTTCCTATAGAAATTATAGAATGATTGGTTGAGAAAGTTCTTGGTGCATATATTTTTCTGGCCCATTTCAAGTAACATGTCCCTGGGTTTGAAATATTAAATGAGTTTCTTATAAAGAGGATGAAGTTCTTATTTGGATGTCCAATCCCTGAGTTAAAGGATTATGCCTAGTTTCTGAGCCTTTATAACAAGCGATTAGGCACATGTTGCATATCATTGTCATGTCATCATAAAAATAGTGGTAGAATCTATAGATACAGGTAAAAGAGTGTTGTGATTTTATGAATGGAAACAACCAATAATAATAGGTCTAGGTTATGGGTGCTCACATTCAAAAGAGTACCTAGAAGCAACGATCAGATCAAAATTGCAAACTCACTTGCATGCATGGTTTACACACAAATCTGTCATGAACATAGGGGTATCTAAACCCCCAACCTCCGAAACACATAAATTTCTACAAAGGAGGATCCCTTCATAGTAACGATAAATATTTGATGAAGAAAGAGTTGTGTTGCACAAAAACCCTTTGGCAACCAAGAAATAACCAGAGTAGAGCTACTATATAAGGTAGAAAGGGCACAGAATAAAGACCAAATCTACCCATCAATATTATGTTGACTTCCAAACAAATAAATCCCAAAGCCACCATAGCCATAACCCATTCACAACCATCTGGATCATTATTATCCATATTATCATCTGCAAAAGATGGAACCCAAACACCCACAAGGACCAAAGAATCCCTAGCAAATACCCACACACAGAGGCACGGTTGGGATAGAAAATCCACCAACAAATAACATATCCCTTCAAACCCACCATGACTATCATATTCACTAGCATTCTCCCCTACCAAAAATTCAAATTTCTAAAATCCTCTTCCACTCCTCTTCTTGCTTAGAGAGATCTCTTTTTAGTTTGTCACCAAAGAATTATAAATGTTGAACCTTAAATGCTTAGTAATTTCATTCCCCTATATTTTTTACATTATATATTTACCTATAAAAATATATATTTGATATGATATGACCCTGTTACAAGTGTGATTGTCGTTGCACCAAAAGATTGACCTATTAATGTCTGATACAACCACTAGAATTATAGAATCCATAGGAGGTGGTTAGTCCCTTGTCATGAATTTTGAGGGGAGCACTTACCATTTGCCAAATATGATATTTTGTATAAAATTACTTTAAAATTTGATTATGATTATATATAAATTTTCAAACTTTCTTTTGAATTAATAAAATTAAAATAGTAAAAATTTTAATTGATATATTTATTTTTATGGTTTGTATTTTTATATTTTTATTTTCTTATTTGAGAGGATGGGGTAGTCAATAAAATATTAGGTCTTAATAATGGTTCGAAGTAAGCAATTGGATTGATCCACTTGTGTGGTTGGGGTCAGTACCAACCCAAACCTAATGTAATTGGATGGACCAAGACCAAAAAATTAGGTTGGGTCCCCTACTATTCTATAGAATTCTCTCCTCACTTGTCTATATAAATAGAACTAGTCCTTCCACATAGCATTAAATTGAATTTTCCCTACTATTCTATGGGCGATTAGGGGGTGTAGGCGAGGAAACTAGTTGAACTCATTAGGGTAGGGGTATACTAGTCCTTTTTGTTCATATTTACTTTTAACTAATAGTCATAAAATGGAAGGTGTGTGTGTGTGTATTTGGGTACCTGTTGAAAACAACACAAACACTCAATAGGTCATTGCATTAGTTCAAATGGTTAGGTAAAATGTTCAAAACTACTAATATTGGCCTATTGCCTTCTAACTAGAAAAGGTGTGATTAGTTTCATATTTAGCCCTCAGAATATGCTACAAATTAGTGACCAATACTATTCTAGAATGAAGGATTTGATTCAAATTTAAGCTAAAAAGATGAAAAAGAATGTATTCTAGCTCTAAAAGATGAAACTAAAACAATGAAAAAGCATAGAATAAAGAGTGGAATGTGAATCTAAGATGATTTTAACAGAATAACAATGTGATTTTGATCTTATGTGAAGGCTTATTTGCTCTCAAAACAAGCTTCTATTTATAGAAGAATGGGAGAGAGAGAGGGGGGGTGGGGACAAGGTTCATTTATGAATTAGAAGACTCATAAATAAATATGTAAGAGCCATTAATGCCCAAGGCATTAATAAGGCATGGGAAAGACATAGGCTTAAGGAATCTTCATTAATAAGACATTAATGAAAGCTTTAAAGAGGCAAGGGAGGATGTAAGAGGATGGCTTGAGAAAGTGGACCTTAAGGAGGTCAAGCTTGAGAAAGTGGACTTTCTCAAGTGGGTTGAGTTGCTAAGTATTCCTTAATGGAATGTGACAGTATTAGGAGGCGGGTTAGAGTAGAATTTAGGATTAGGATTAAATTAGCATGGGTGAATGGGTTGAGAAGGGTTAGAACCCAGGGTAGAAGTGGTTGAGATAGGTTAGGTTGGGATTTGAGGGAATATTAATAAATGAAATAAACTTATTTAATTCATTTAAAAACATAGGAATTAATTATTTAAACAATGAAATTGCTTTTTAATAATTAAGGGACTATAGCCATTAAATTAAATTAAATAGGCTAGGGGAATGGGTTATTTTGCAAGTGGATATTTCATTTAGGGATTTATTTAATTCCTTTATGATTAAATATTATAGCCACATTTGATTTTGATAATATTTGATTGGTCAAAATTGATTTGAATTATATGGCTATAATACTTAATATAAATCAGTGATAAAAATCACCTAGGATATTAAATTGATTTAAAGAATTATGCCAAGCAGTA
>MU225199.1:167742-181708 GCA_018584345.1 Thuja plicata
GACCAAATTCAGGTGGTTACATTTGCCCCTCTTTGAATTGATGTGCGAGCAGCGCATTGATTCAAAGAAAGTTTTTGATTTTGACTTCAGAAAGATTGAGAATTCTGTTCTTGGTTGTCAAACGAAAGGTTGATGAGATCAGTCTCGCACTTGATTGAACAAAACTAATAGAACTAATTTTAAACTTGGTTGTCATCCAAAGATCAATAAAATATTTTAAAAATACCAATTCTAAACTTGGTTGTTGTTCAAAAATTGATAATACTGATTCTAAACTTGGTTGTCATCCAAAAGTCAGTATGAAGCTGCCAGGAGCTTTAAAAATCTTTTAAAAATGAGGAAAAATAAGATATCCAGCTCATGAGAACCAAAGCTTTCTATCCAACAGCTCTGACTTAGTCAAGGAACTATTAGGCCCCTAGTTTGTTTGATAATGAAGTCTCTTTGATTTTTGTTTCAAGAAAAAATTTTAATTGATGATAGTGTGATCATGCCCCGTCAGGAATGAAATTGAAGGAAAAGAAATAAAAATCCCTTAGTTGAATAGATCATAACACTTGCAGAAAGCGATAAGGCCAAAAAAAGTGGAGTAGAAGACGGTGTGTTTTAAAAATAAACACACGATTATCAAGTTAATTACGTGAAAATAGGAGTGATAATGATGTTTAGATCAAGATGTATGATGAAATGTGCAGTATTTACCAATGTGGTGAACAAATGAAGCAAATTTGCAATTTTTGAAACTGTCACAAAATGACACTGTGGTACTAAAAACATCATAGGAACCTTTGATTTGGTTCCCGATTGAGGAAAAAGAGAACACAAATGATCTTGTAGTTGTCTGGGAGGAGTTTCAGAAACCCTAAATGTCCCAAAAGACCCATATAAGCCTCCAAATTGACCATTTTACTATTCATTTTCACATTTAGCTATAGCAAATCAGAGAGCTCTATAGAGAAAATGGTGGTCCCCATGAGGAAACATCAATTCAAGCTGAGCCGATGACACCAACAACCAGTCGACTACCCACCGCCGGTAAGTACCCAATAAACTACCTTGTGAAATTTGAATGTTTGAATTTTATGCATTTTTGTGCATTTTAGAGCCCTTAGAAGGTAGGATCACATCCAGGATTCTGGATCGTATCCTGTGAAACGCGCATTGCATCTATTTTTCCTGGATCGTATCTGGTTTTTCCTAGATTCTGCGTTGCATCTGAGTTTTCCCGGATCGCATCCCGTTCCTTAGATTTAGTCATGTTTTTAGCTAGAATCTATCAGGGAATCATATCCTAGATTTTGGGGATCGTACCTTGCATTTAGGATCGCATCCTATTTTCTAGGATTGCATTCTGTATGCGCAATCGCATCCTGTATTTCCAGAATCGCATCTGGTAGAAGACTTAGGTTTTTAAATTGCTTTGATCTATTTGCATCCTGTGAACTTGAAATGACTTAGCAGAGTAGGAATATACCCTTTGTTGTAGATAGAATGCTGATGTTTTACTGTGTTGTCAAAAATTAGGCCCAGTTTGAGGCAGTCACCTTTCGAGGCACTTAGCCTATGTGAGTTCTAGCATTGTCTGGCTGACTGTCAGATGATGAGTAGACTACCGTGATCCACTGTGGATTGCGGGTACTGATAGGTTTACCCAAGATCGGGGTAAACTAAGGGTTGTTGACTGCTCTGGTCGAGAGATGGCATTCATAGCACAACACCTTCCACCTACCCACTGGTGAGATCACTGTGACTCTAGAGGATGTTTGGAGGATCTTGCGCGTGCCCATGGTTGGACATGAGGTGTTCTTTGAGTCTAGAGCTGGCGTGGCGATCGGGACTACACAGAGATTTTTCCAGGATGAAACTATAGATCATAGATACCTATCCTAGGACTATATGGTCAATCACTATGATAAATTAGCTGTATACTTAGCTGGATTGGTAGGTGGCATCCTTATGTTGAACAGAGGGCAGCATGGTTTCTTGGTTGGCTGGGTCAGCATGGTGGAGTAGATGATCATCCACTGCCGACGATTTGCCTGGGGGAGCTGAATATTAGCTCACATATACCGTGAGCTCCATGAGATTGTATACCACCATACTCATAGCATGACTGTGGGTATATTGATCCTTCAGATTTGGGCCTAGGAGCACATCCCTATGACATGGCCAATTGTTGACAGGTAAAGGGCACCAGAGCAGCCCTATGTGTACATGTACACAGGTCTCTTACAGCAGCCCCACCTGGGCAAGGTTGAGTATTGGCGTTGATTATTTGACAATATGACAGAGGTCGTATGGCGACCATACCTAGACTATGAGGTATGGACTTTTGATGCATGGCAGGTGCCTTTCTTATGTCAGAGCAGATATTTGATTGGGCACATGAGATATATTATTGAGTGCTTCTTGATCACTAGAGTTCTGAGGCAGTATGGCCAATGACAGGGTCGTACAAAGGATGTGGCAGTATATGCTTGTATAGGAGATGAGGTAGCTGAGTGGGGGGCACAACTTACTTATGATACTGCCTCACAAGATATCTGAGATATGGTGGTGATAGACTGGGACCCTCGCCTAGATGTTGAGGATGCTAGAGTGTCCGATGGGTACGCTGTAGAGATGCTTCAACATCTATTTCCATGATTCACAATGCCTGAGGATATCATTCCTCATATAGAGGAGCTGCTGGATTATGAGCCCGAGGATCGACCTGTCAGGGGGAGAGGTGGCAGAGATAGAACACCAGGGAGACATGGGGGTCATGATGGTGGTAGAGATGGCATCAAAGGTGGCAGGCATCATCCCCCAGATCATAGGCATGATGGTGATGATAGGGGGGAGGTGGAGAGGCAGTGGGCAGAGATAGTAGAGATATAGATTTGTGGCCCCATAGAGAGATCCTGGCCTGTTACTTACTCCAGAGTAGCAGAGATAGCGGAGACATAGATTGTAGTAGAAGGATCCTGGTAGAGATGGGGACCCTCTATCTAGGTGCAAGCAGGAGAGAGAGCAGCTCAAAGCTCAGATCACAGCCTTGGAGGCTAGGGCTACCACTACTGATGCACTTTCAATAGATAGGGATAGACAGCTTGAGTGGCTGAGAGCTGAGAGAGATACATAGGCCCAGACAGCAGTCCATCAGGGACAGAGGGTGACATACTATTATTCCTTGTATCATGCAACAGTACCAGAGGGTCAGAGGGCACCCACTTTTTCTCATATAGCTCAGTAGTCAGAGGGGGCCATGCCACCTCTAGCAGCTCCATTCATGCCACCTCCTCCTCCTCCTCTCGACTAGGGAGAGGGGGCGGGCATGGGTTGATACTTTGCACAATTTTGTTTCTTTTGAGATTATACATGTATATCTGGATCCTGCTGAGATCCCCTTTTTGTACATTACATTCATTTGTACATATATCTAATTCACTTTTTGGCATACTGTTTCTCTTTATGTGCACTGATACACTGTATACTATTTGATACACTTTATGCTATGATATTATTTATGCTTACTAATACTCTTTAAGCTTTGATTTGTATCATGTTTTTAGTTTTTGGATTCTGACATGTTTCATGTGGTAAATGTATCCATTTTTCTTTCCATAGATGTGGTAAATATATTTGTTGCACATGTGATGATATCTTGATCTCATGATGAATTAGTTCATAGATGATAACATAATTTTTATAAAGTGGATGTGATGAGTATATTACTGATATGAACAAATGATATCTATGTGAAAAGGTAAATTCATGTTTCTTTAATTTTCCAATTTATGCAAAAATATATGTATGGATGCACTTAGGATGTAGAAGTAAAAATGCAATACATGGTTGCTTTATTTTTGTTTTTTCCAGTTTTGTTTTTCCAAATGAATGCAAAATGTATGCTATGGATGGCATCAGTAATATAAATGGTGTAATTAACTTGATATTTGTAGAAGAAGATAGAAACCATGTTTTGAGCTTAAATTTCCTTATGTTGTTATGTACTGTAGACAAAATGCATCAGACAATCTTTAAATGTAGCTATATGAAGACTCTTAGGACTTGTCACTGATTTAGCAAATATTGCAACATTTTTATCATCATTGGGCACTTTTCAGAATGGATACCATCAAATAGTACAACCATCACTAATACCCACTGATATTATGAAAGTATGAATACTATATTTTATTGAAATATCAGAAATAGACTTAGGCATCAAGGCATAGAAGCTAGGATAACAAAATAGTCAGCTTCCTTTTAATATACCAGATTCTGATTAAGGCAAGATATTGAACCCGCAATGACCTTGAAAATTCATATCCTTGGGTACATTATGATTTGTATACCTTAGTGAGAATCTGGATTAGAAAATAGACAAGGAAATTGTGTCAAACTCACCATAGTTTACACATAACAAAGAATGAGATATATGCCGTTATCCACCCATAGTGTCAGCTCTTACCATAAACATCCAAGTTAGATGAAATTTATAGGATCATTTGAAACAATCACCATACACAGAAAATCAAGAAAACATTATGCCCCCAATCCTTGTGACTCTTTGTCTTTACGTAGACGTCATTGAGTAACTAAGAAGACATAATAAATCATAAATTGAGAATCAATCAAATAAAATTTACAATTACTTAGATGTCCCTAGTTGAAAACATCATCAGGACATAAAAGAATCATAATCAAACCATGAGCAAACTGTGTGTTAATTAGTACTTCATTCATCCATTTGTCAAACACAGTAAAGATTCCTCAATCAGAAAAATGAGAAAATAAGAAATATGGTGTTCCATGTCTGTGTCTTGATAGGATAATCCATTCATGTTTATGATCCAATACGGCTTTGTAGGAATGTTGTGAATGTCATGTCATGTCCCATGTTTTCAAAAGACACCTTTGTTTTGAGGAAGTGACATTGTTTTTTATGTATTGAGAAACATTGTGTCTATGAGACAAACAATCCTAGAGCAACCTAGCAACCGCAACTGACTATGTCAACAAAGATGCCCCTAGTGTAGAATGACTTATTCCTAAGATGTGAAGATAAACAAATCCCAAGCGAGGATAAGATAGTCATGTAGGAAAATGAAGTCAGCACATGAGCGCAGGTGAAATAATGAAGGCCTAGTATCAATAGTGCATTGATAGATGGAGCGTAGAACACAAGTTACGCCTGATTGCCAGGTTTTCACCACTTGGCAAGATTTTCTTTCTTTCTTTTTGCTACCAAGATGTCTGTTTTACCAGGTGCTCATCAAGGCACTTTTTCTCTTTTTCAATTTTTTTTCTATTTTTTCTTTTTTGAATGTTTTTGTAGTACCCAGGCACCTGTTTACTAGGTTTTCACCAAGGATACCCCTTTTTTAGAACCTTTTCCACTATTTTTGGATTTCTTCAGGATCAATTTTCTGAATTTTTTGGTATTTTGCAAGAACTTTTTGCTGTACAAACTCGGCTAGCCGAACATTAAGCGTAGAACCGCTTCAAATGTAGAGTGTTGATAGGATTAGGAAGAACGTCTCCCTCAGGTGTAGCTAATTGATAAGATCCAGTCCCAAAAGTAGCAGTGATAATATAATGTCCCAGCCAGTTAGGTTCAAACTTTCCTTTCTGCTCTCTGTTAGGCTGGTTCTTAGGATTCTCTTTTAGGACAAGGTCTCCCACCTCAAACTTGCGTGGTTTAACCTTCTTGTTGTAACCTTTGGACATTCTTTCTTGGTACACCTTGAGGTGATCGAATGCTTGTTATCTGCGCTCATCTAGTAGCTCCAGAGAATTTATCCTATCTATGCAGTATTGTTCATCAGTAACTAGTCCTTGTAAAGATATCTGCAAAGATGGGATTTCAACCTCAATAGGTAGTACTACCTCAACACCATAGACTAGAGCAAATGGCATGGCTCTAGTTGGTGTTTGGATGCTTGTTCTGTAGGCCCATAGTGTTAGATTTAGTTGTAGATGTCAGTCTCTGCCAGCCTTGCTCACAGTTCTATGTAGGATTTTGAGAATATTTTTGTTTGATGCCTCGGCCTGTCCATTACCTTGAGTATAATAGACCGAAGAGCAATGTTGAGTAATGTGAAACTATTTACAGAGGTCATCAATGTCTTGGTTTTTAAATTGGCCCCCATTGTCTATCACAATTGAAGATGGTATCCCATATCTACAAATAATGTAGTTCAGAATGAACATAGCCACCTGTTTTCCAGTGGCTTTGATTAGCGGCACAACTTGGACCCACTTTGTGAAATAATCTATGGCCATAATGATGAACTTGTGTCCAATTGAAAAGTTGGGATATATCTGTCCAACCAAGTCAAAGGCCCATTGCTGAAATGGCCAATGTGTTATAAAAGGTATGATTTCTCTGGCAAGAGCATGGATGAGGTTTCCATGTGTCTGGCATTTAAGACATGCTTTGGAAAATTGAATAGCATCTTTCTCCATGGTAGGCCAATAATATCCTACTCTGAGCAGTTTTTTAGCTAATGAAAAGCCATTTGAGTGTGATCCACATACATCTTCGTGGACATCTTTTAAAGCTAGATCAGACTCTTCTAGTTCTAAACACCGAAGAAGTGTACCATTGAGACTACATCGATATAGGTTGTTAGTTATGAGGACGTAATGTGATTTTGTCCTAATCAGGGATCTTTTCTCATTTCTAGATAGATTGGCTGGAATGGTTTGGTCAGAAAGGTAGGCAATGATACTGGCATAATGGGATTGATTTGGGGTATTCAAGGTACAAATTACCTGGTATTTTGGATTGGCAAAGGTGGGATAGGATATTTCTTCCACCAAGAAGTCATAGCGGAATTGATGTTCCTCTAGTTGTAACATGGACACCAAGGTAGCCATAGCATCTGCAGCTTTATTCTCTGATCTTGGTATCTGCTAGAAGGTGACAAAGACAAAGTATTTCTTCAAATAATCAACTAGTTGTTTGTAGGGCATCAACTTTTCATCTCTTGTTTGATATTCTCCATTGATTTGATTGATAAATAGTTGGGAGTCACCATATATGTGTAACGCAATGATCTTCCATTCTATGGCGAGTTTGAGGCCATTGACCAACACTTCATATTCTGAGATATTGTTGGTGCATGGAAACATTAATTTGTAAGATTTGGGAATCTTATATCCTTGTGGAGTAATGAAGAGAACCCCGACTCTAGATCCTTGTTGAGTAAATGACCCGTCAAAGTACATCTTCCATGAATGTTCAGTGAGATGCATGATTGTTTCATTAGGAAATTCAATTATTAATGGTGCATCATCCTGGAGTGGTGAATCAGCCAATTGATCTACAAGTACTTGTCCTTTGATAGCTCTCTATTCAACATAATCAATGTCAAACTCACTTAGAATTAGGACCCACTTTGCCAAGCGGCCTGTTAATGTTGTTTTGCTTAAAAGATACTTCAGAGGATCGATCTTAGCAATGAGCTTGACTATGTGAGAGAGCATGTAGTGTCTTAATTTCTATGATGCAAAGACAACTGCTAAGCATGATTTCTCAACAATGCTATAATTGAGCTCATAAGTGACTAAAGTTCTACTAATGTAGTAGATAGCTCGTTCCTTCTTTGTGTCATCTTCTTGTGCCAATAATACTCCTAGGGATGTAGCTATAGCTAAAATGTATAGGAGCAAAGGTTTTCCATGAATAGGCGCCATAAGAATCGGTGGAGCAGCCAGGTATGACTTCAATTCTCTAAAGTTGGCTTCACAGTGTTCATCCCAGTTGAATGCAACCCCTTTATGTAGTAGCTTAGTAAAGGGTTGTGCCTTATCGACAAGTTGGGACATAAATCTTCTGATAGACTAGAGTCTTCCTTGTAGCATCCTCATTTGACTGATATTACGGGGAGGAGTCATCTCTAGAATAGCTTTTACCTTTGTAGGGTCTACTTCAATTCCCTTTGCTGATACTATGAATCCTAGGAGTTTGCCTGATTGGACCCCAAAGGCACATTTCTTTGGATTGAGCCTGAGTTGTAACTATTCCATTCGATCCAATATCTTTCCTAAATCTGCAATATGAGTACCTCTTTCTTTGGATTTAGCTAGTGTGTCATCGACATAGTCTTCCATGTTTTTGTGCATCATGTCATGGAATATGGTTGTCATAGCTCTTTGATATGTTACTCCAGCATTCTTTAGCCCAAATGGCATAACGTTCTAGCAAAATGTGCCCCATGCACATGTGAATGTAGTTTTCTCTTGGTCCTCAGGGGCAATCTTGATTTGATTATAGCTTGAGAATCCATCCATTAATGAATACATCTGAAAGCCAACTATAAGGTCTATGATCATGTCAATATTTGGTAGAGGGAATTCATCCTTCGGACATGCTTTGTTGAGGTCTCTGAAGTTCGTACAAATCCTGATAGATTTATCAGTTTTAGAAACAGGGACCACATTAGAGATCCAAGCTCCATAGGCAATGACTCAAATGAATCCAGCTTTTAACAACTTTTCTAATTCTGCTTTCACCAGTAATGCAACATGAGGTTGCATTTTTCTAAGTTTTTGTTTCACGGGCTTGATCCCGGGAGCTATAGATAAGTGGTACATAATGATATTAGGATCTAGCCCTGGCATATCAGTGTGAGACCATGCAAAGTTGATCTTCTTCTCCTTCAGGAACTCTGTGAACTATACCTTCTCATCTTCTGATAAAGATTGTGCCAAATGAACTATTTGAGGATTCTCAACAGTGCCCAAGTTTACTGGCTGTGTTGGTTCAATCAATACCGAAGATCTTTCCTGAAAGTGTTCAGGGAGGATATCAAGAGTCTCATCCTTTGGTGCCTCTGAGAGGTTTTCACCATCAGATACATCTTTTTTCTTTATTATTTTGGGATCTAAAACTGCCACAAAGTGGTTTTCACCATCATTCCACTTTTTCTTTTTATTTTTTAGTTTGTGAATAAGAAACTTGATATCCTCCTATGACATGTTCTCGCTCCTTGCATCAGTGGAAGAAGGGTGAGGTTCACAAGCATTAAGGTAACAAGCTAGGGAGTGGTCATTGGGAAAGTCAAGCATAGGTGTAGGATCTATTTCAGTCCAATCAATTAGGTCTGGAAGTACCAATTTTAGGGAGTTAGATTCTAATAAGGACAACATCATGTTAGCATCAAAACTGTTAACCAACATGACATGGTCTGTTAAGTTAATATCTTTGATGTTTAGATCTATAAGAGAGAGATCGTTGTTAAAAGGATATTTGTTAGTTATATATGGATCAAACTCTAGTGACTCATCAATAGATAGCTCATCATCATCTCTTTGTAAAAGGAGGCTTCTTGCTTGTAGCCTATGAAATTCTTGTAGAGTTATGTATTCACCAATGTCTCCATCAATGATTGGAGGAAGGAACTCTTCTTCTACTTTAGGAGGATCAGTGTCATTGAAAGGGATGTTAGGTCATCTACTAGGAGCTGCGAAAGCTACAAACATGTGAATTGTGTCTATCCCAATTTCTTCAGAAGCAATAGATAACCAATCATACTCATAGTCATGAGAGTCTGTGACATCATCATCAAATCTGTTCAAATATTCAGCAATGTTTATTTGATGGAGTCGGTTAGCTGCTTGTAGATCAAAGTGAGGTAGATCAAGAATATGTGTAATGGTGACTAATTGCCCCCAGTTAGGATGTAAATCCTGTGGCCGGGGTTCTTCTTGAGTGATTGTAGCTATGGTGTCTCCTACCTCAAAGCTAGGTACATAATGTTCTCCTTGATATTCAAGATTCTCTGTACCAATATTTAGTAATCTCTCATAAGGCCATGGTTCCAATATTATCTCATTTATTTTATCACTCCCTATTTTAGAAGGTGTACTCTCTTTTGAAGTAGGTTTGTTGGATTGAGTATTAAAGCCCAGTCCTATTTTATCTCTATTGAGGTAGAACTCCATGGGTATGGGTTCAATAATCCCTCGTCTTGTGTCATTTAGAGGCCCTTTTCCTTTGTATCCCATTTGTTTGAGGAAATCATATCCCTTTCCATATTGCTTTGGGGATATCTTCACATGTTTGACCTCAGAGTCCACTGGTTCTCCTTTGTAAATCTAGTCCAAGACTACCTATTCTTCTGTGTTATCTGAAGAAGACGTAGATGCCTTTATCATGCTAGTAGCCTTGTGTACTTTTCATTCCTAGACTGCGAGAGGTGTGAATGTTGATGAGGGTTTTCCATAGGATCTCGGTGATATTGGAAGCTTTGTCAGCGAGGGAGTCAGGTCCAACTTGTATTCTCCCATACATGTTTCTTGAAGCTTCAATGTTTTGCTAAAGCCCTTCATGACCATGTCTTTGGTAGTTTTAGGAATAACTGTGTCCATAGCCTCCTTGTTGTGTGGGATCATGCTACCTGCCTTGATATTGTTACAAGTGTAGTTGGCATCAGTAGGAATTGTCACCTCTATCCCATTATGTGGGAACTTGATGCATTAATGATAAGTGGACGGTACAACTTGCATCTCATGGATCCATGGTCTCCCTAGTAGAATGTTGTAGGCTAGTGGTAGATCCAGAACTTGACATATAACATCTCTTTCAATCGGTCCAACTCTAATGGGTAAACAAATAATACCTTGGGAGGATCTTTCTTCCTCATCATATGCTTTGATGGTTATTTTATTTCTAGAGTCAATTGTTTGCTCTGAGAGGCCTAACCTCCTAACAAGATCTAGTGTACAGATATTTAATCCAGTGCCTCCATCTATCAACATGCATCTAACACAGGATTTATGAATAAGAACTTTGATATGGAGGGGTTGATTGTGTGGATGGGTTAATGATTTTTCATCCTCCTCAGAAAAGGAGAGGTAATATAGCGCTGAGATGTGATTGACCATCACTTGGAATTTGTTTATATCTATATCCTTTGGAACATTAGCAGCGTGTAGAGCTTGTTCTAGGATTTCTCTATGCATAGTGGATATTTTGAGTCATTCAAAGATGGAAATTTTGGCAGTAGTTTTTCGTAATTGGTCTACCAAGTCATATTTCTCTCTAGGGATAGTGACCACATGTTTTGCTGTTGGTTTAGGAATAGTCACAATAGGAACCTTGGGTGTTGATGTTGGTGTCGATTTTGGAGGTCCCTTGATCATAACCTGTGCTTGGCTTTGGGTTATAGAATTTGAGGAGGATGAAGCACCTTTAATTGTGATTACGTTGATGGATTCAGTTTTAATATCAAGCATATTGATCACATTGTCATGTTTGGAATAGGTGTAGTTTATCTCATTACCTTTCCCTTTGGATATTTATCCTTGATTATAATTAGGGAATGGTTTATTAAATGTTGCATGATCTTCATTCGAAGTGTGTCCATCCACCTTGATATTACCTCCTTCGATGAGGTCTTGGATAATGTGTTTGAGCTTGAGACAATTATTTGTCTTATGTCCCTTGTTTTTGTGGAAGACACAATAGGAGTTATCATCCCACCATCTAGGTTTGACCATTGGTTCCCAAGGTTTAGAATCAGGAATCGTAAGGACTTTGTTATCCACTAATGTCTTTAAGATGGTTTCAAGAGGTTCTCCCAAAGGTGTGAATGTTCTTTGGGGTTTTGAATTCCATGTTCGTCCCTTGTCATTATCATTGTTGGCTTTAGGAACAAGAGGTGTTATTTTAGCCTCCTTACTTGCTTGCATACCATTGGTCAGATTGAATGCTTCGATTTTAGAATTAATGTTAGAAGCATCAAACACTCCGTCATTGACAACATTTTTATTTTGTTTCCACCATTTAGGCTTGGAGTTGGAGCTACTGCCTTTGCTTTCATTTTGTAGGGTAATCTCCCCCTTTTTGACCATGACTTATTTGATACGGAGGGCATTCTTAATCATCCTATCGAAGCTAGGAGAATCTTGCATTTGTAGAGCATAGATTAGTTCAGGTATGAGATTATTAACAAAGATCTCCATCTTTTTTGTTTCATGGATGACTCTTGAATATTGTGCAAAGATCTTCCTCCATCTTTGTAGGAAGTGTGTAAAGGATTCTCTCATTTTCTGCTTGGTGTTACATAGATCCATCATGGTGACATCATGTTGGATGTTGTAGGAGTAATATTGAATGAACTATTGCATTAACTCCTCAAATGTTTTGACTTTAAGATTTAATTTTGAAAACCACTCCATGGCATTCCCTCCTAGACTTCCTAGAAATAGTCGCATGAGGTAAGTGGGTTCGTGCATGTACTCAATGCTAAGAGCACAAAATTCTCTCACATGGTCATGTGGATCAGTTTCTCATGTGTACTTGTCATATTTTGGTCTTGCCACATTAGGAGGAAACAGGACCATAGTGATACTTTTGTTGAAAGGAAATGGACAAATGGCGTCCAAAGAGTATTTTATTTTTGGTTTGTCCTTCTCTTGTTTGAGGTTTGTGAGCTCTGTTTGCATTTGATTGAACTGTTTAGTAAGGATAGATATGGGGTTTGGTACTTCCTTTTCCATGAGATCATTCACATCATAAACCTGGGGTAATTTGACACCTATGGATGCTAAATGGAGGAAGTATTTTTCCTTGTCATCTCCAATTATTCATTCCAATAGCTTATGGACTCTTTTACTTTGTTTAAGCTTCTTGTATTCATCTTTAGGGATGTCTTCATCACTATCTGACCCAAATAGATTATGTTCAAACCTAGGTCTTTCTTCCTCCTCCATGCCTACAGATTGTGCTTGTTTTCCATCATCATAACCCTCAAAGGCCTTACTCCAATCGTTAGTGTTGCTACCCATTTGTAGTGAATCAAGATCAAACAGGGAATTGCAAGAAGTTTCTCCTTGGAAGTGTGATATTTTAGGAGGCACTTCTGATCCTTTAGTTGTGTACTTGTTGCATCTCGTGTTAACCATGAAGTTTGTTTCTCAATTTCATTAATGTTTCCCAATAGTGCTAGTAAGGATTCCAGATCGTTCAAGTGGGTGTGTCTAAGTAGAAGTAACTGTTTGTTTATTGGTGGATGTAAATGATTCCAACGTCAGAGGGTTAGAATGCCCTGATAGTGAGTTGGGAACCAAGTTGTTTGATAGAGAATGGGTAGACCACACGTATTGAACTGAACGTGAAAGATTGACTGAGCATGCAAGGTAGATGTTTCAATTTTTTTTAAAAATAACAGCAGGGAGACCAAAAGAGACAACAGGGACACTAGTAAATTTGACCTCAATTTTTGACGATAATTGGTCAAAATTTCGACAGTAATTTCGACCAATTTATGACCAAAACTTTCGTCGGTCTTTTTTTGTCGAATTTTCGACGTATTTATAATTGGTCAAAATTTTGACCAAAACAAAGGTCAGAATTTTGACTATAGCCCAAGCTTAAAATTGCCGTCATTTTTTGTGCATTGGTCGAAATTTCAACCAATACTTCCACCAACGAGTGGTCGCAAATTTCGACCAATTCACTAAAATTGGTCGAAATTTGCGACCACTTGTTGGGGGCATTTGCTTCTAGATTTGGTCAAAATTTCGACCAATCATTGGTGGAAATTAACCGTGGCATTGGTCAAAATTTTGACCAATGTTAATTTTTTTTAAAAAAAAAATTTTTATTTTTTTTTTATTTTTTATTTTTTTTTAGGTAAACATGCCCTTTAACCCCAAGTTTATCGTCTTCATTTGTTTTCCCACGAGGGTGTTATTGAATCCCGTACAAGAAGACAACAGATAATAGTGGCATTCTAGATGATCTGCTCTCATCCCTAGCATAGTAAGAAGGATGTATTTTAATACCTCCGCAGTTGACTTAAACAAGCACAAATTTTCAAACAAATAAGCAGTCCCACTACGCTGGCTTTGACTCATTATCTTCTAATAAACAAACTATTACCAAGTTTCCAAATTATTGTAAAACTAACCTCTATATGTGTGCATGAACATGTGTGTGCACTTCTTGTTACATTAGCATTTGTTTTAG
>MU225199.1:196610-229160 GCA_018584345.1 Thuja plicata
GCTTGCAGTAGATTAGATAAATGAATGGTTAAGTATATACAAGTGCAGAAATGATTTAAAGTTTTAAGAGTTACTGATTCACCCCTCCCCTCTCAGTAACTTGGTTAGTCTTGATTATTTCCAACACTATTCATATAAACAACTTAATCTTATAGATGTTCAGATCTATTGTAAGCTCATAATACCTTTCTAATCAATGTCTTTATTCAATACCTTTGCTCCACTTCTTTCTTCTTGGTGATGATATGCTTCTCTATTGCTCGGTGTCCACAGAAATCTTTAGCTCTATTCTTTGGCTTGATTGACCAGGACTGTATGAAGTCTTCCTTCACTAGCATTTTCTTCATCATCTTATTCTCTATTCACCCCTAATTCACAATGAATTATTTTGTCTCTTTATAGACATGATTTCACTATTTCTAAGTCCTTGAGTTTCTTGTTCTTTGTATGATCCACAATTCTCGTCTTTCTTGCTTTAAAGATTTACTTCAGTTTTATCCCGTAGATTTCTCCTTGACAACTAGAGTAAAATAGCTTTAAAAATCTCGCTTATCTCTGGATTTTAACTTGTCGATGAAAAAAATGTTAACAACCAGTTAAATCCATATTTATCTCTTGCCAGCTAAGTCTTTTGTCATTTCTGAACTTCATTTCTTTTTGGTGTTTAACTCCTTGTTAGCTTTGGTATTGACTTCAACTGTCCTTGGGCATCTCTTCCTGTTGGGGTTTTCTATCTATTAGGGTTATTCATCGGGTAACACTATGGTTCTTCTTGTCAGTAATGCTTGCTTGGGTTTCTTTCTCAAGTATCGCTGTGACTCTTCTCTTGGGTTTCTCTATCCGTCGAGGTGCACTATCCATCGGTGTTTGTTGTCACTTAGTGCATACTAAAATTTTATGCATTAATAATAGCATAACCTTTATCTCTCTGGTTCTTTGAAGTCTTTGACACTATGTATATAACCAATAAGATTATATCAATTTGACATCAATGACAATACAATACATTAAGTGATTTAATGTCTTGCATTAACTTTCTACAACTTGGTGGTCATCAACTTAACATCTTCAAACATTCAATCAGTTATAGTTAATCAATCTCTCCATTTGGCATTGATGGAAACACACTACATTACTAATAATACAATATGAAATATATCATTTTTAGTTCATCAATCTACCAAACTTATTGTTCTATAACCAATAAAAATGTATGGCTCTTGATAAGCTCTTCTAGCTTAGATTTGTTTCTTGTAGAGTAATTTCTTCAATATTCATTCCCTTTCCTGGATAGATGTAAAATATTCTAATTATGTCTCTCCCTATGTTGTAGAATTACTTCTTTTGATGTTGTATCTCCCTTTGACTGTTCCTCTCCTTGATCGTCTCCTTTTCCTTTGACAACATTTAGATATACTCTCTCCCTTTGGATCTTCTCTTCCTTTGGATAATTATGATGGATATTTCATATGTATATATATAATCAAGTAAGCTCTCCCATCATCTCTCCCTTTGGATCTTCTCTCCCTTTGACAACAATGCCAAAGTATATCCTTTCTCCTTTTTATAATATACTCCTTGAATTTCCCTATCCATCAGCAATAGAATGACTCTGGTGTTCGGTGCAGATAAGTACCTTTCTATGTATTGATGTATCTTTTGCATTCCATCTCTTTGATTGCATCAATATGAATGATCTTTAGATTATTTGTAGGCTGATGCAGCCTCCTAGTCAGCTCACTAACCAATGGACAAGGATCAGACCCCTATTCTCTTTCTTAGGTACTTAAATGTATCTTTAGGAAATGGCTTTGTGAATATGTCAGCTAATTGTTCCTTGGATTGAACATATTCTAGTATCACTTCTTTCTCTTTCAATTGTTCCCTTAAGTAATGATACTTTATTGCAATATCCTTAGTCTTAGCGTGCATTACAGGGTTCTTAGAAATGTTTATTGCATTGGTATTATCACAATAGATAATCACTGGTTCAATAATCTTCATATTCATACCTTCCAGTAATTGTTTGATCCATGCAATGTTAAAGAAAATTTCTATAGCAACCACATATTCTGCTTCTACAGTAAATTGTGAGATGCATTCTTGTTTCATACTTATCCATGTGACAAGTATTTCACCCATGAAGAATGCTCCTCCAATTGTGCTCTTTCTGTCATCTAAGTTTCCAGCCCAATCAACATCTGTATAGACTTGAAGCTCCAATTTTCCTTCTCTTTTATACCACAATCCATAGTCCTCAATGCTCTTTAGATATCTTAGAATTCTTTTGACAGTAGTCACGTGTGATTCCTTGGGATTAGCAGAGAATCTTGCAACTATTCTAGCTGCATGTGTTATATCTCATCTGGTATGAACGACATACATTAGTTTGCCAATCATTGATCTATATAAGGTCAGATTTACCTTGTTTGACTTATCTTCTTTTGTTAGCTTGCATCCGGTTGGCATAGGTGGTCCACCTGGTTTGGAATCTTCCATTTTGAATATCTTCAGCAATTCCTTGATGTATTTGGATGGTGTGATGTATATGTCTGCATCTTGTTGAAGAATCTATAGACCAAGAAAGAATTTGATCTCCCCAAGAATTGACATCCCAAATTATTTTCTCATTTCATTAGAAAATGATTTGCATAACATATCATTACCCCCAAATATGATATCATCAACAAATATTTCATCAATCAAAATGTTATCATTTGTATCTTCTTTTAAATACAGATTGATGTTTTCACTTGTTCTTACAAATCCAATACTTATGAGATAGGAGTGAAGTCTTTCATACCAGGCTCTAGGTGCTTGTTTCAATCCATATAAGGCTTTGTGTAGTATACAAATAATGTTTCTCTTGTTAGGATCAAGAAACCCTTCTGGTTGTTTAATGTATACCTCTTCTTCTAGTATTCCATTTAGGAATGCAGATTTGACATCCATTTGGTATACCTTGAACACTTTGAATGCAATATAAGTAGGTAAAATTCTTACTCCTTCTAGTCTAGAAATAGGTGCAAAGGTTTCTCCATAGTAAATACATTCTTCTTTTGCATACCCCTTGTATACTAATCCTGCTTTGTCTCTTGTGACTTCTCCATTCTCATTCAGCTTGTTTCTGAATATCCATTTGGTACCGATGACATTCTTGTCATACAGTCTAGGTACTAATGTCCATTGTCTTTTCTTATCAATCTATTCTATTTCTTCATTCATAGCACTGACCCATTCTTCATTTTCAAGTGTATTATTAACAGATTTAGGCTCAAAATCACAAATTAAACATCTAATGTTTAGTGACTTACTTCTTGTTCTCATTCTAGCCTTCTTGTCTCCTATGATCTGGTTCTGTGGATGGTGTCTTTTGAGATTCTTGGAAAGTATCGATTCAGCACTTTCTTCATCATTTTAATCATCATCTTGACCTTCATTCTGATCTACATAGCTTGGAACATCATCTTGAGCAATTTCCTAATTTTTGGTGTTTGCACCCTGATGCTCAGGTGCATTATTATGTTGCTCAAGAGCAATACACTATTGCTTAGGCAGAGTGTCAAGTTCTTCATTCTAGACAAGCCTGTTGTAGTCTTCTAGTTCTAAACTACTTTCCTCATAATTTTTCTCTACATATTCATTTATTCTAATATTTCTACTTTCAATGATTTTGTTAGAGGACTTGTTAAGACATTTATAAGCCTTACTCTTGGTGGAATACCCTAGAAAGATTCCTTCTTCACTTTTTGAGTCAAGCTTTCCATTTCTATCATCTTTCAAAATATAACATTAACTTCCAAAACTTCTAAAGTAACTTTGATGTGGGGATAGAGTCTCCTTGCTACTATAGAGTCAACTTGGCTCTTCTTTGAGATCTTACCAATCTGATATGGGGCTGGAGTCTCATTGCTACTATAGAGTTAGCTTGGCTTTGCTCTGAGATATTTCTCCTAGATCTCTTAGGGTATTCACAATCCTAAATTGAGGTAAGTCACTATCAAATTTACCTCCCCTTCAAGACTCAGTCCCCCTAAACATGTTATTCATCTTCCTCACTGAACCTACACAAATAGATTCATTCTACTCACTCAATCAATGTTTTTAGAAAATTGCTTCCATTCTCTTCCCTAGCCAAACTATTACTAAGCTCGCCTAGGATAAGATCTCCAAACTTATAAATTTTGCTTCTCCTACCAAAAACAAAAAGGAAACTATGTACAAGGGCTCCTCTCGAGTTCCATCCCAACACATGATTCTCACCATGGATTCAAGAATCTTGAGGGGTCATTAATGTTTACAACCCAGAATGGGTGAAGAGCTAACAAATTTCAAAATAGAAATAAAGTAAACTAATCTTCTTGCATGCAAAATGAACAATAAAGATTGATATTCACTAAACATACAGTCTACAACTTCTCATTACTGGAAACAAAACCAAACAATACAATAATCTGCAACTCTATAACTTCCTTCTTTGCAACCTCTACTACTTCCCTAAATGAAGGCTTGGGATGTCATTATTATCCACCCCATCCTTGGAGGAACCTTAATTTCCCACTCATTTGTAAGCATCTCCTCAGGAACCATTACAACTCCCATACTATCCATTAAAGACAAGATCCACCTTTCATAGCCTGTTACGACTGGATTTGACAAGTAACAATAATGAAAACTGAGAACTAGTATTAACCAGGTTAAACTGTTAGCTGAGTGCCAGTGTTAATCAAGATCTAGTTTTAACCAAGTTCCAGTGTTAACCAAGCTCCAGTGTTAACTAAGTTTCAGTGTTAACCGAGTTCCAATGTTAACCGAGCTCCAGTGTTAAATGAGCACCAGTTTTAACTGAGCACCATTCCTACCGAGCACTACTTTACATACCGATCAGTTTATCAAAGGTTCCTAATGCCTTGGTTGGATTTCTAGAGGCTTACAAACTACCTCACACACACACAACTAAAAGAAACCAACTAAGCAACTAGAGTGTTTATTCATCAACTTGACCCATTTTTCCACTCGGTCATTACAAGAGTGAATGAACAAAACACTTTGCAAACCAACAAAACTAATCTAAGAGTTCTTAAGGGTCTTTCACCCTAGTTCTTTAGGCACTCCCACACCATACTCCCCCAACAAAGAGAAATCAACTTCCAAATGATTGTCTTAGGTCGAGGTCAATGCCCAGCTTCTTGAACTCGGTCTCCTGTACCCATGTGGATTCAGAATAAGCTTGTCCTTGCCACTTGACTAGATGCTCCATGTATGTCTTTTTTCTAGTCTACTTGGAAACTCTTGAATTCAAAATCTTCTCTGATCTTGGCTTTGGGGCTACTAGAAGTTTTAGTGCCTTGAGATCCTCTATTGTTGTTGTTAAATGAGGATCTTATTCTGGAATTGGTACCTTGTAGGATACCAGATCTACCACATTAAAGACTAGAGATAAACCCATATCAGTAGGAAGGTCAAATTTGTAATCATTAGACCCATACTTTGCCAAAATTGTACAAGGGCCTATCCTTCTCATCTGAAGCTTACTTGGGACACCTTTTTGCAGTCGTGCTTTGTTTAGGTGTACCATGACCAAATCTCCAACTTGAAATAGAACATCTCTTTTCCTTTCATCTTCCTTATACTTGGTGTGAGTTGTACTCTACACTAATGTCTTCTTCATAGTATCATGGACTTCTTTCATGGACTAAGAAAAATCGTCAGCATAACCACTCTTCTCTACATTGTTTCCAAGATCCCCAAGTTCACATATACCTCTGGGATGAATCCCATATACTATTGAGAAAGGGATTTTTCCAATGGATCTATTGACTGTATCATTATAGGAAAACTATGCCTCTGCAAGTTATTGATCCCATGACTGTCCATATTCTTTTGTGAGACATCTCAAAATATTTCATAAAATTTGATTCACCACTTTAGTCTGACCATCAGTTTGTGGATGATATGTTGAGCTGAAGGAAAGGTTCGTACCAAGCTTCTTCCATAAGTTTTTCCAGAAATGACTCATAAACTTAGAGTCTCGGTCTGATACAATACTCAAAGGTAATCCATGTATCCTCGCCGCTTCTCTAAAGAAAATATATGCTATATAGCATGCATCATGTGTGGTCTTGCATGGCACAAGGTGAGCCATCTTGTTGAATCTATCCACAATCACAAAAATACTATCTATTCCTAGCTTGGTCTTAGGAAGTCCAACCACAAAATCCATGTTGATACACTGCCAAGGTTGGTTTGGGATTGGAAGTGGTTGATACAATCCTGCATTTGATGAAGTACCCTTGGCCTTTTGACAAACTATGCAAGTCTCTACATACTTATGAACATCTTTGCTCATTCTTGGCCATTAGTAGTACCACTGCACCAATTCTAAGGTTTTATGCACCCCAAAATGTCCACTCATTGAATCATTATGATTCTCTTGTAATAAGTTCTCCCTCATTGAAAATTTTGGTACACAGAGTTGTCCTCCTTTAAATAGAAGACCTTCTTGTAGGGTGAAATCAGAATACTCACTATGAAAGTGATTCTAAAAATCTTGGCATACCTTGTATGCTTTTGAAAAATCTTCATCTGTTGAATACATATCCTTGAAGTTGTCTATACCAATGCTTCTTAACTGAATTTCTTGCACCATGAGAAACCTTCTACTCAATTCATCTGCTACCTTATTTTGTACTCCCTTCTTTTTCTTGATGGTGAAGGTGTAGGCTTGAATGTACTCTACCCATTTCATATGCTTATGGCTTAGTTTGTCTTGAGAATTCAAAAAACTTAAAGCATGATTGTTGGTAAAGACTACAAATTCTTTAGGAAGGAGATAATGTCTCCATTTCCTTAGTGCTTGTACTAATGCATACAAATCCAAATCATATGAGGAATACTTCCTATTTGCATCATTCAGTTTTTCGCTATGAAAAGCTACTGGTTTTCCCTCTTGACTCAAAACTACACCTATCATAACATTGCTTGCATCACATTCCATAGTAAACAACTTATCAAATATGGGAAGTGTAATAATAGGTTGAGTTGCTATCCTTTTCTTCAAATCCTTGAATCCTTTATCAGCCTACTCATTCCATTGGAACTTTGCTTTCATACCTCCTTTTATGGTATCTAAAACAAGTGCACTGATTTCACTAAACTACCTAATGAACTTCCTATAGAACTATGCTAATCCATGGAAGCTTCTTACTTCTATGGCTATCTTAGGTATAGGCCAATTCAAAATTGCTTCCATCTTGTTGATATCCATCTTCAATTTACCTTGTGAGATAACAAAACCCAAGTGTACAAGTTCTTGCTTCATGAACTCACTCTTCTCCAAGTTGATTGCCAACTTATCTTCATGCAATCTTTGCATCATCATTTGCAAATGTCTGAGATGATCCTCCTTGGCTATTCTAAACACTAAAATTTCATCTAAGCACACGAAAAACTATTTTCCAATGAATTCTTTCAACACCTTATAAATGTGCTCAGGGCATTTGATGACCCCAAAGGCATAACAAGCCACTCATATAGTCCCTTGGTAGTCTTAAAAGAAGTCTTACACTCATATCCACCTTTGAATCTTATTTGATGATACCCACTCTTAAGATCTATCTTGGAGTAATACTTAGCTCCCCTTAGACAATCTAGCAAATCCTCTATCCTAGGGATTGGAAATCTATACCGAATTGTGATCTTATTTATGGCCCTGGAATATGTACATAACCTCCAAGTACCATTCTTATTTGGGGCTAGGACTATGGGAACAACACATGGACTTATGATCCTTCTAATAAGTCCTTGATCAAGCAACTCTTGAATTTAGTTGGTTATTTCTGCATTATGTTGTGGGGTCAGTTTATAGGCAGCCTTGTTGGGAAGTGAGGCTCCTGGGATGAAGAAAATCTAATGAATAATGGATCTCTCAGGTGGTAGACTAGCTGGTTGACCATCACTAATGATGTCTTGTTATTGACTCAACAACTCTTTCACTTCTAAGGGTAACTCTTCCTTCTTACCTCATTTATCATTCTTTGGATTTAGAACCAAAGCAAAGCCTACTCCATCTTCTTCCTCCAATTTTTGTAAGAAATCTTTCTCACCTACTAACAATATGTTAGGACCCTCTTTCTTCACTTTGCCTTCTTCCAATATTGACTGAATCTTGAAAATTACTTCATCTTTCTTAGATGAATAGGAGTTCTTAGCTCCATCATGCACTGCAGCTCGGTCAAACTGCCAAGGTCTACCCAAAAATAAATGACAAGCATCCATGGGTAGGACATCACACAAAACTCAGTCCTTATACCTCCCTATGGAAAATTCTACCCAAGCTTTCTCATTAACTAACACATGTTGATCTTTATTCAACCAAGTAACTTGGTAAGGGTTAGTATGAGGAATCTTTTTCAATTTTAACTTTTCTAGGGCTTCCATAGAAACTATGTTATCAGTAGAACCAAAATCTATGATAACTCTGCATACCTTACCTAGTACCTTGCATTTGACTCAAAATAGAGATCTTCTTTGGCTAGGTTCTTCTTTGATGGGTTCCTTGAGGAGTGCTCTTTGAATCATCAATCTCTCTCCTATTTTAGAGTCTAGGGATACTTCTGTTGTCTTGCTGCTAGAAGACTCTTCTTGCACATAATGTGTTCTCTTCTCTCCTTGTGATGTAGAACTCTTCTCATGACACCTATAAGCTAGATACCCAAACTGTTGACAGTTATAACACTTCATTCAAGAGAAATAAGATCCTCTTCCCTAATTATTTATCCTTCCTCTTGAACCATTACTTAAACCTCTTCCTCAGTTGTAACCCCCTCTTGTGTTACTAGATTCTCCTTCGTTCTCATTGAGCTTGGAATCATTCTAATTTCTAGCCTTAGATTTTCTTCCACCAAATCCTCCTATGTGATTTTTGTTGTCTCTTCATCTTCCTCTACCATTTGTGTCTTGCTTGTTTTTGAACTTCTCCTCTAATTTGAGAGTGAGCTGATAGAATTGGTGTACTATCTTGGGACTTAAAAGACTGAGTTCTTCTTGGATACTCCACTTGAGACCATTCAAATATGTGGCCACTTTAGAATCTCTTCTTCCATTACATGGGATATTAAGCATAACTTGTGAAATTCTTTAGTGTAGGTACTGACTTCTAAGTATTTTTGTCTCAGATTTTGTCTCTTCTTGTACAATTGCATTGTATAATCCTCAGGGAGATAAGTTTCCCTTATCTTAGCCACCATGCCTTGCCAACTAGTTATGGGGTTCTTTCCTTCTTTGGTCCTTTCATCTTGGAAGAACTTCCACCATGTGAGAGTCGTTGCTCTCAACCTTGTTTTATCTATTCTGACGTTCTGAGCCTCAGTCACATTATCATAGTCAAAGTGATTCTCCAATCCTTCTATCCATTCCATGACTACTTTTGGTTCCATCTTGCCACTAAATAAAGGAACACCTTCTAAGGACTTACCATTCATTCCCTTCAATGCTCTCAAGAATGGCTCTTCTTGAAGCACAGGGTTAGGTTCTCGCACTATGTCTTCCTCAGTGACTGTCTTGTCTTTTTCATCAGCTTCCTTCATCCTTTCACTGACTATTCCAGTCCTAAGATGCACTTCTTCCAATTTGGTAGTCATTTTGGCCATCTTTTCCTTCAAGAGTCTATTCTCCACTTTTTTCTCTTCCACATCTTTTAAGAGTTTCATGTTGGTCACCATCTTGGATGAGTCAACACAAGTTCCTGTAGATAACATCCAAACAACACATGCCCAAATATTTTAGGGCTCTAATACCAATTTGATGTGGGACTAGAGTCTTTTTTCTACTATAGAGTCAGCTTGGTTCTACTCTAAGATATTTCTCTTAGATCTATTAGGGTATTCACAACCCTAAACTGAGGTAAGTCATTATTATCTTTACCTTCCCTTGAAGACTCGGTCCCCATCGACATGTTATTCATCTTCCTCACTGAAGCTACACAAATAGATTCATTCTCCTCACTCAATCAAAGTTTTTAGAATATTTCTTTCATTCTCTTCCCTAGCCAGACTATTACCGAGCTCGCCTAGGATAAGATCTCCAGACTCATAACTATTGCTTCTCCTACCAAAAAAAAGTAAACTATGTACAAGGGATCCTCTCAAGTTCCATCCCAACACATGATTCTCACTATGGATTCAAGAATCTTGAGGGGCCATTAATGTTTACAACCCATAATGGGTGAAGAGATAACAACTTGCAAAACAAAAATAAAGTAAACTAATCTACTTGAATGCAAAATGAAAAACAAATCTTGATATTCACTAAACACACAGTCTGCAACTTCTCATTACTGGAAACAAAACCAAACAATACAATAATCTGCAACTCTATAACTTCCTTCTTTACAACCTCTACTACTTCTGTAAATGAAGGCTTGGGATGCCATTATTATCCACCCCATCCTTGGAGAAACCTTAACTTCCCACTCATTCATAAGCATCTCTTTAGGAATAGTTACAACTGCCATACTGTCCATTAAAGACAAGATCTGCCTTTCATAGGCCATTACAACTGGATTCCCCAAGTAACAGTAATGCAAACCAGGCACCAGTCTTAACAGGGTTCTAGTGTTAACCGAGTTCTAGTATTAACTAAGTTTCAGTGTTAAATGAGCTCCAGTGTTAACCAAGCTCCAGTGTTAACTAAGTTCTAGTGTTAACCGAGTTCCAGTGTTAACCAAGCTCCAGTGTTAACTGAGCGCCAGTGTTAACCGAGTGCCAATCCTACCAAGCACTACATTACATATCGAGCAATTTATCAATGTTCTTGATGCAATTGTTGGATTTCCATAGGCTTAAAAAAAATCTCATGCACATACACACCTAAAAGAAACCAACTAATCAACTAGATTATTTTTTCATCATCTTGACCCATTTTTCCACTCGGTCATTACAAGAGTGAATGAACAAAACACTTTACAAACCAAAAAAACTAATCTAAGAGTTCTTAAGCATCTTTTACCCTAGTTCTTTAGGTGCTCCTGCACCAAACTTACATTGGATGTGCATCCATACCATATCTCATAGGGTGTATTTTTGGTGTCTTTCTTCAGTTGAACCTATTCAATGTGTAGATAGCAGTACTGACAACTTCCCTCTAGAATTTTTGAATGATGCCTTTTTCAATCATCAGTGTTCTTGAACAATCAACAATGGATCTGTTTCTTCTTTCAGAAATCTCATTTTGTTGTGGTGTTCTTGGTGTAGAAACATGTCTTTTAATTCCATGTTCATTGAAAAAGTTAGTGAATTCATCAGAAATAAATACTCCTCTATCTAATATTAAGGATTTAAGTTCCTTACCACTTTGTTTTTCTACAACAGCTTTGTACCTTTAAACATCTTGAATGCTTCTGATTTTTCTTTTAAGAACATAATTTGATAGCTAAATGTGAGCCTCTAACTAAGCCATACACTTCAACATAGTCATTTTTCTTTAGTCAGATACATAAATGAATATAGATTAATTCATCCTGCATGTGTGAATGAGTCGACCTGTTGCCTCCTAGTAGGTAGGAGTATGAGCTTTCTCTCACATAATTGCAAGCTCAGTGACTACACCAAGGACCTAAACAAAGGATTTAATCTAGATGATGAAAGTAAAATGCTTTGATTAATCTAAATGATTATGCAAGATGCAGATTTGTGGTTAATCCATGCTAGTTAAGATTTAGTTTTAAAGCACCAATTGAATGTGTAAGATTGATTTTAAAACACTAATTGAAATATGCTACAAGATTAGATTTGCATGATTAACATAAAAGTAAACTAAATTTTAATTAAATTGAAAGCTAAAATGATTAAAGAAAACTAGAATGTGAAATGCAGAATTATAATGATAATAAAATCTAGGATCCTTTGTGAAGGAAAAGAGTTTCTCTTTTATAGAAATCTCTCTTGAATCGACAGTCGAGATCAAACAAAAAGAGTGGCTCAAATTTGATTGAATAAGAAAAATCCATGTGAAAACAAGGTGATTGGTCGAGTCAGTTGACTGAACTGACTGATCAGTTATTTTGGAAACTTTCAAAAAAATTCTCAGTTAACTGAAATGTTTCCAAAATAATAAACAGTGGAGAATCAGTTAACTAAGTGGAGCTAGATTGTTTCCAAAATGGTAAATCAATTAACAGGATTTGATGATGTCATATGCATTTTTAATAATCTAATTGATTTTGAATGCACATTTATGTTTTTATATTTAATTTAATTCCTTTTTGATTTAACTGACAATTTAGTTATTTTTATTTAATTAATATATCAGAATATCAATTAAATAATTAACATAAGGTTTATTTGTCAATGTATTATGATTTTAGGAATTAATTAATTAATCAAGTACGATGAATAATTAGGACCTAGGGTTTAGGTCAGATTAGTTGCAAATTGATAGATTGAAGAATTTCCTATTTGATTTAGGACTTAGGGTTTATCCATATTAGCGTTTCTTGATTAATTGTTGAGATTGGGGGTCTAGGGTTTAGATGACCATTTTTATGTGATTACATTTTCCCCTCTTTGAATTGATGTGCGATCAGCGCATTGATTCAAAGACTTGTTAGCAATGAGATCAAGAATAGTTTGATTTGAAGTAGTGAAACCATTCTTTTAAAGAAGAAGATCCACTTTGAGCTTGATTGGATGAAGATCCACTTTGAGCTTGATTGGACGAAGATCAATCAAAAGATATAAAATAGAATGCTCAGTTTGATTTGAAGAGATAAAATTGAACATTTGTTAAAAACTTTTAAACCTTTTGATTGGTTTGAATGAATAACCAGTGTGATTTGAAGTGATGAAACTGATTACCCTTAAGATATTTGATTAGCAAGAAAATTGACTTGATTTGAAGTGATGAAGCCAATTTGATCAATGTATCTGGTTTCAATAATGAATAGCTCATATAAGACCGATCTTGTCTGGTTTCAAGTGTATTCACCACTGTATAAGACCATTGATTAGGTTTCCTTTTTTTTAAGATGATCTCAACTTGATTTGATGCGATGAAGCTATGATGCCCCAAGCAATGGGGTTTTGATTGAGGATGTGATCACTGGAATGTTGATTTCCTAATCCTGCCCCCTCAGGAGCGAAATCAAAATATAGCTAGGTGCCTGAGTGATGAGAAGAAATTCGATTGATAAGATGATGCAAGAAGAAGCTAATTTGATTACAAATAGGTCCCACATGATTAGGACAGAAGCTTTGTACTTGATGAGAGGTCTTGTTTAACTGATATTGACCAAAAGTAAGATACATGTATTGATTAGAAGAAAAGCATGAGAGATTTCCATTGGTTGTGCAAGCGGTCAATTTCAGATTTCGATTTCGATCTTGAAAATAGAATCAAGACAGTCAAATTAGCAAGGGGTGTCATGTTCATTCACAAGTGACCACTTGAAGATGAGAAGATTGATCGATAAGAACCTCAGATCCTTCACATTAGAGAGAGATATCAATATTATGCAGATTTTAACACTATGCAGATGCTTCTTCTCTTAGAATTTTTTGGCCTCTAACTTAGCCATACACTTCAACATAGTCATTGCTCTTCAGTCACATACATAAATGAATATAGATTAATTCATCTTGCATGTGTGAATGAGTTGACCTGTTGCCTCCTAGTAGGTAGGAGTATGAGCTTGCTATTAGATCATTGCAAGATCAGTGACTACACCAAAGACCTAAACGAAGGATTTAATCTAGATGATGAAAGTAAAATACTTTGATTAATCTAAGTGATTATGCAAGATGCAAATTTGTGGTTAATCCTTGCTAGTTAAGATTTAGTTTTAAAGCACCAATTGAATGTGTAAGATTGATTTTAAAACACCAATTGAAATATGCTCTAAGATTAGATTTGCATGATTAACATAAAAGTAAACTAAATGCTAATCAAATTGAAAGCTAAAATGATTAAAGAAAACTAGAATGCAAAATGCAGCATTATAACGATAATAAAATCCAGGATCCTTTGTGAAGGAAAAGAGTTTCTCTTTTATAGAAATCTCTCTCGAATCAACGGTCGATATCAAAGAAACAAAATCCATGTGCAAAGATGATGATTGGTCAAGAGAATCAGTTGACCAAAATGACTAATCAGTTATTTTGGAAACTTCCAAAATTAGTTCTCAGTTAACTGAAATGTTTCCAAAATGATAAACAGTGGAGAATCAGTTAACTGAGTGGAACTAGATTGTTTCCAAAATGGTAAATCAATTAACTGGATTTGATGATGTCATATGCAATGATAATAATTTAATTGATTTTGAATGCACATTTTTTTAATAATTAATTTAATTCCTTTTTCATTTAATTGACAATTTTGTAATTTTTATTTAATTACTATATCAGAATATCAATTAAATAATTAACATAAGGTTTATTTGCCAATGTATTATGATTCTAGGAATTAATTAATTAATCAAGTATGATGATTGATTAGGACCTAGGGTTAAGGTCAGATCAGTTCAAATTTGATGAACTGCCTGTTTGATTTAAGACTTAGAATAATCAAGATTAGGGTTTCTTGATTAATTGTTGAGAATTGGGGTCTAGGGTTTAGATGACCATTTTTAGGTGATTACATTTGTCCCTCTTTGAATTGATGTGCGATCAGAAAATTGATTCAAAGACCTGTTAGCGAGAAGACCCAGTTTATTTTGATTTGAAGTGATGAAACCATTCTTTTAAAAAAGACAGACTTCGAGCTTGATTGGACAAAGATCGATTAAAAGATATAAACATAATACTTAGTTTGATTTGAAGTGATGAAACTAAACATCTGTCAAGAAATATTAAACCTTTTTGATTGGTTTGAATGAATAACCAATTTGATTTGAAGTGATGAAACTGATTACCGTTAAGAGATTTGATTAGAAACAAAATTGACTTGATTTGAAGCAATGAAGCCAATTTGATCAATCTATCTGGTTTCAATAATGAATACCTCATATAAGATTGATCTTGTCTAGTTTCAAGTGTATTCAACACTATATAAGATCATTGATTAGGTTGCCTTTGATTTAAGATGATCTCAACTTGATTTGATGCAATGAAGCTGAGATGCCCCAAGTGATGGGGTTTTGATTGAGGATGTGATCACTAGAGTGTTGACGTCCTTATCCTACCCCCTTGGGAGCAAAATCAAAATATGGCTAGGTGCCCCAGTGATGAGAAGCAATTTGATTGATAACATGATGCAACACGAATTTGATTTGATTAGAAATAGGTCCCACGTGGTTAAGACAATATCTGTACTTGATGAGAGGTCATGTTTGACCGAGATTGACTAAAAGTATGATACATGGATTGATTAGAAGAAAAGCATGAGAGATTTCTATTGGTTGTGCAAGTGGTCAATTTTAGATTTTGATTTTGATCCTAAAAATGGAATCTGGGCAGTCAAATTAGTGAGGGGTTTCATGTTTATGCACAATTGACCACTTGATGATAAGAAGATTGATCGATTGGAGTCTCAAATACTTCACATTGGAGAGAGATAAAGTTATTATACTGATTTCAACACCAAGTAGATGCATATGCAGATGCAAGACTAACGTGAATGCAACCTGAGCTATAGTCACTGAGCTTTAGCTATGAAAATTTTCATTATTGAGCATTTTTGGAACATCGGAGTCGATACAATCCTTACTGGTGCCACTGCGACCATAAGAATATAAATATGACTTTCATCAAATAAGATATAAGAAACTAACGTAAGCATTGAGGCATAACAGTTGAGATGACCTGAATGTTTTTTTCTAGTTGATGTTGCAAGAGTGCACCAGTCTCGAGGCATTCAAAGCCAAGATAACCATGAGTGCAATCTTGTGTAAAAAAGAAGAGCAATAATAGTCAAGGAGATAGTTCTGACCTCACCTTGGCATACAAGTAAACAAGATCGAGGGATGTGAGGATTTTTTGCCTTAATGCAAGAGCTCTTACCACATACACCCAGTTTATTTGATGTTGCTGGATCATCGAGACCACACCAACAAGTAGTAGACAAAGAAAAGATTAATGAAACCAATGAGAACATGCATCATACAAAGAGAAGTTCAACATACTTTAGCCAGTTTCAAAGTTTTTGGGTGTATATATGTATGAGAAACACCATCGTGCTTGTGAGTGCGATGTGTTTTATTTCTATCAATCTGATATTTATGTTTGTAGTATCCAATGTGTGTTAAGAAACACAGATGTGTCCAAAGATAGTGTTAAGAAACATTGTTGATTATGGTGTTGAGAAACACTTGCTTGCATCAGTAGAGAGTTATCCTACAAAAATGACAAGATTACCGACTCTGGTGTAAACCAAAGATGTGATCAAATTTGGGGACCCATGCTCCTAGTAGCAACAAATGATGACTGACTTTACTTATAGTGCAAGGACAAAGCTGATTTGATTGCCCCTAGGTTATGACTCTGGATCGGTTTCAAGCCAGGAGGGCTCTCAAAAGAACTTGAGTGTCACGAAAGTGACTGAAAGATATGTACAAACTGTAGCAAAGGAATTCCAAGATTAAGCATTGATAGATGGAGTGCTGAGTACAAGAGGTTCTTTTTTACCAGGTTTTCACCTACTTGGCAGAGATTTAATTAGCAGAAATTGACTTGATTTGAAGTGATGAAACTAATTTGATCAATGTGCTTGGTTTCATAAATGAATGACTCGTCTAAGACCGATCTGACTAGTTTCGAGTGTATCCATCACTGTATAAGACAATTGATTGGGTTGCTTTGAATTTATAATAATCTCAACTTGATGTGATACGATGAAGCTGAGATGCCCCAAGCAATGGGGTCTTTCTTGATGATGTGATCATTGAAAACCTGGTAAGAATGCTTGTGTTGCCATCCTTTTTTTTTTTATATTTTTGATATTTTTGATTTTATGGAGGAACTTAAGCTTCTTTCTCTTTTGATAGTTCTCCTTTGAAAGCTATGATATGATTGGCCAAGGCTACTAAAATTATGCTCAAAGATGTTGATAGGGTGATGGTAGAGAATAATTATATGGAGGATAAGGAATATGGTAGCCAAGGATTTATACGATAGATTGGATAAGAGGAATGGAAGGATATGGGATGGATGGGTAGTAGGTGGGTGCAGGATATTGGATAGGGTATTGAAGGGTTTGTGTAGAGGTAGATGGAAATGGTGATAAGATCAAAATTGACACACCCCTTAAAGGGTAGTGGACAAATGGAGGAAAAATGGATGGAATATCTTGAGGCTTTGATGTATGAGTGGGTATGGATCTTGGTACGTGAGGACCCAAGATGGATGGAGTATTCAAGGTAATGGATTTTGGGATAGGAGGACCCAAAATAGAGTTAGAAGATGGGAGATGTTTAGATGGAGATGAAGTGAAAGACTTTGGTAGCTTAGATGCCAACTCTGACTTTTCCTTTTTGTTTAAGACTTTTAAGAGAGACTTGGGAATCCACATAACTTTTAATTTTCTTTTTGTATCCAAGTCCTTTCAAAGAGACTTGGGAATCCACGTAGCTTTTGATTTTCTTTTTGTATCCAATTCCTTTAGAAGAGACTTGGGGATCCACATATCTTTTGATTTTTCATTTCTTTTAGAAGATTTAGAATGCAATTCTTTCATGGTGGATTTAGGAACCCATATTTTCTTTGATATTATTATTTACTTAGATTTAGAACACAATTCTTCCATGATGGATTTAGGAACCCATATTTTCTTTGATATTATTCTTTTCTCAGTGGACCTTTGTGGTCTCTTGAATATTTCTTTTTTCTTTGTAGTCACATGTCAATTAGACTGGACATATTGATCTTCATATGTAAGTGTATTCTTGTATTTATGATTTCTTTGTTGCACATGCAAATTGCTTCCAAAAGACTTGGGGATTGTGGATGAATAGGGTCGATATGGATGGTTTGTATGGATTGGTCGATACAGAGGTTTCAAGGATGCATGTCTTTTTTATTGTTGATAGGTGATAGGGTAAGGGGATGACAAATTAGTATTTATAGGCATAGTGGATGGAGGGATATAAGGATCCAATATAGATGGAAGGTTTGATGGTTTTATCTTTGGAATATAAGGACCAAGGATGGAATTGGAGGATAGAGAAGGGTGATGCTTACATTTGAATGAAAGGATATAAGGTGTTGAAGGAATATCAACATCTTTAGAGTGAGTTGCATGACCAAGGATCTTCTCTTTAGAATTCATCTTTATATCAATAGGTGCATGAGTAGCTTTGATAGGAGCAATTGTTATAGGAGCAGCTGAAGCTAGAGGGCATTTATTGTTCTACAAGGGATTTTGAGGAATGATGGTTCCTGGATATGGAATAATATGATAAGGGGATGATGGGATGCTCTGATCTTGAAAAGGATCATTAGATGGTGTAGAAAAGGTACTTATCTCTTGATTTTCAATAGGCTCATTAGAGATGGTGGAAAGGATATCTTGATCTCACTTGGGAGATGGATAAGATATAGGAGGTGTAAGAATGTCTTCTAGAAAGAAATGGAAGGGGATGATAAAATAATCATGGGACTCTTGAGGTATGTGCCTTTGGTCAACTGTTGGATAAGGATGGATGGTGTTTTGATCTTGATCATTACTAAAATTTGTTTCTTCACACTTTGGATTGCCCTCTTGACATGGAGCCACTTCTAAGGATGAAGTAGGAGTTTTAATATACATATGGGATTCTTGACACGATGATGGAGTATCATTTTGAGTAGGCCTGATAGGTGTTGAACAACATGGATTCTTTAGGTCTATTATCTTTGAATCCTAAGGAAGACTTGAAAACATGTGTTGATTAGCTTGGATCTCTTTTAGAGGTAGCCCTTGAGGGTAGACATAGTCATCATTAGGTTCAGTTCTTGATAGAGATGGTGTGGCTAGTTTTGAAGCTTTAAGAGATAGAGGAATGGTGAAAGAAGTAGATGTGATATGTGAACCATTGCTAGAAATGGATTCTTGATATTGATCATGCTTGAGATTAGTATCTTGTTCTTCTTTAGATAAATCATTAGGATTGTCCGGTTTAATTATTTCATCATCAAGAAGATCTTGGATTTTATGTTTTAACTCCATGCAAGCTAAAGTTTTATGTGCATTGCTTTGATGATATGCACAATATGCACACAAGAATTTCAATCCACGTGATGTGACTTGAGGTAATGTGATGAGGCCATGCTCAAGAATTTCTTCCATGGCTGATTCATAAGATTGTCCCAAAGGAGTGAAGTCCCTCTTGTGTTTAACCCAAGTTTTTTCTTTCATGAGGTTACTAATCCCTTTGGATGGAGACTTCGTGGTGTTTTCAGTAGATTTTAGGGCTTTGGAGCTGTTCTCTTGATCAAATATAGGATTTCCATACCAATATTTCTCCATTTTGGAAGGAAGTGGAGAGATGTGTGAATCGTGATCAAATAGAAAAGGATAGGTTGATCTTAATGAGGATTTTTTGGATGGTGTATCCTTTTCCCCCTTTAATTCTTGGAGTTTAGATTTCAAAGTTTGAATTTGTTTTGATAAAGCTACCATAAGAATCTCTTCTTTCTCATTGAGAGGACCATAAGGTTTAGCCCATTTTCTTTTAGACATTCTAATATTGTCTTAATGCGCTTGCTTAGAAGATTGAAGAGGAGGTATGATAGATCAATTGGTTGACTGATAGGTGTTGAAGTGATATCTAAAGTGCTGACTAAGTCCAAGACCAAAGGACAAAGGAGATAATGTCCAATTGAGAGAGAGATAGCAATGACTCTGATCTTGAGTCAAGGTTAACGAACCTTCTCTCACAACTCAGGATAAGGACAGTGTGGACAAGTATGATTAAGATAATAAGTCACTTGGACTAGCACAGCCAAATTAGACCTCAAGATGACAAAAAGTAAGACTGTCAACAAATTACAGTCAAAGATAGACTAGTGATGATGTTGATGAGAACCCAGATTTGGTGAAAATTTGGACATAAATTTCACAAAAAAATATAGAATTGGACAACAAGTTGATAGATTTTAAAGTTCCTTAAAATGACTTCTAGTTCACACAGGAATAAATAAGTTGATTTTCCTGACTGACATTGTGGTGATATCTAAAATGTTGTCTAATTCCAAGACCAAAGAGACCAAGTGATAAACATCCAACTGAGGAGGAGATAGAAAAGACTCTGATCTTGAGTCAAGGTTAAAAAAACTCCTCTCACAACCCCGAATAAGGATAGTACAGACAAAGACTGATAATATTTGAACAAAATATTGGTTAATTGGACAAGTGTAATGACATCAAATTTCAAGACAGTGATAGGTTGGACTGACAACAAATCATAGTCAAATACGAACAAGCAGAAGCATTATAAAATCCATATTTTAGAACAGACTGAATGTAGTAGGATAGTGTTGGTCCAAGTCTTAATCTTTGTCCTTCTATTTTATTTCTAGAGTCACCATGTTACTTTTGTGAATCTCAAAGTTGCTTAAGTCCGGAAGTTCAAATTCTCAGTGAAAGGGTCCCCCCTGTGGTTCATCTATGTTTGTGAAAATAGGAAAATCATTTGCTAACATGTTTCTTGAATAGGTTTGAACAGTCTTGAACAGGTTTGAATAGTCTTGAACAACCTTGAACTTAGTTCAAGAGTGTTCAAACTCGTTCATGTTTTTATGAAGCAGTAGCAGGTGAATAGCGTTATCGCTAAAAATGTGTCTCATGATCGCGATCTTCAGATTTTTTGATTAATCGAAGATGGGAATCAATATTGGTGTATGGGACTTCTAGTTTGAAGATGAAGGTGAGATATAAAAAAAAAGGAATAGAATTGAACAGTGGTGAACACATAAGAACACCCTTGAACTTGGTTCATTCATGTTCAAGAGTGTTCAATGATTTTAAAAAAGTGACATGTGGCAAAATTAAAGGACTACCGTCATCATTTTAGTTGTGGACCCTACCATACAAAAGGATTTTAATGAAGGAAGGTATTGGTGGTGGTTAAACATGTTTGAGCTGTCAAATTAATGAGGAATTCTTGTGGCATAAATGTTTGCACAAGTGGCATTAAATGATAGTGTGTGTGAGTGATCACTTCATTCTCCAAGATTTTATTACCTTTATGATGGGAAATTAATTACCAAATCTATGGTATTTCTTATTAAAACTCTTCTTAGAGTTCATTATTTTTTTGAAATACTGTCATTGGCTATATGCGTGAATATTGAAGGTAAGGGATTTTGGAGCTCCAATTGCACAATTTTCCACAGTGATTAAGGTTCCTCTGATAAGCAGCAAAAGAAGGATCCCAGGAAGAAACCTATTGCAGAACTTTCCCCTGTGGTCTCCCCTCAGTGCATTTCCAGATTGAGATCCTGGTCACAGAAAAGGGAAAGATGACTCAAGAGCATACAGAAATAGTCAATTTGGAGATTTAAACTACCAAATTGGAGAAGATGAGCAAATAGGGAAAGATCTCTTTGATCTTGATGATGTAACTCTAGATTTAATGGACACCCCTACTAAAACTAGACCTCAGCCAGAAGCAACAAATGATACCCCAAAATAGTTAACTTCTTCAATTAATAAGAAATAGAGTTTGATTCCTGTATCTATTCCGGTGCAGGATATAGTCAGTAAGTATGCTCAAAAGACTCTTAAGGCCAAGAAAGTGAAGAGTATAGCATGGATGTTTTCTGATACTAAAATTGGGAAGTGGAAAACTGAGCTAGCTACCTACAGACCAAAGGAAGAAAAGTAGGATGTTGCAGTTGAAGATTTTGAAGTGACTAAAATTGAGTTAGGGACTATGGACAAAGAAGGAAAGAGTCACCTTTTCAAGGAAACCACCCAACAGATGTTGATCACATCAGTGCAAGATAGTAAGGAAAAGAAAGAATTGAAGAAAACCATTGTCTCACTCTCTCAATTCATAAATACTTTTTGCAACTTTGATGCCACCCCACTGTCTCAATCATCACAGGTATTCGACCCCAACTCTGCAGAAAGTAAAACGCTGCTGAATCAAGTTTAGAGGGGTCAAACATTGGTCTCTTTAGTTGATGAGTGGATGTCCCAAGTGCTTAAAAATGGTAGGAAATACATCAAAGATTCACACTTAGTTCTTCATGACACAGAGGCGGTAATGGGAGAATTGCAAGCCCAATGCCAGGTCTGGAACATAGAGGAGGAAAAATGGGTGTCGACAATGACAAAGTTCATGGAGATAGAAAGGCATGGTTTTAATAAATTCTACATTCAGAAGTCCCTAAAAGGTGCTAAAGAGTCCCTTTTCTTCGTCCTTAGAAAGAATATTAGTTGGCACATCACTCTCGTAAGGGGAACTATTGCAGAAAACAAAGAATATGAAACTGAAGCTAAGTAGATTCAAAAAGCTTCCCTGGATGAGTTGAAAGTGATTAATTTCACTTATACCTACCCATCGGTTTTTGGTGAGCAAGAATTAAAGGGTGCTCTGGATGCTTTCAACTTGGCAATAAAGACTATTAGGGAAAAGATTAATCCTAAAGCCTCTGACTTAACTCAGATAGAAAGGATTGAATCTATGCTATATCTGTGTGTGGATCAGTTGTCCAATTTCATTGAAAAGGTGAAGAAATTGAGGTGGAGCAAAGATGCCTCTATGGCTTGGATAGTAAATTCTAAGATCCTGCATCTATCACTCGTGAAAGAGCTGGTTCAAGCATATAAAGAATGGAAACCTGCTCAATTAGTTACTAAAGAAGAAGGGAGTCTAGTGGGGAGCAAGGATCATGTTGTTGATAAGGAGATGGATTTGGTTATTTATTTTTACTAGATTAACATGCAAAATTTTAAGGGCATGTGTCCTCTTTTTTCTAGTTTAGTTATTTAACTGATTGCGTGAGAGGTCATGTTTTTTAGGAGACCTCTCGGTGCTCTGATACTATTTATTTTAGCTACTGAAAATTTTAAAGGGTTCAAAAAAACTTATGGCTAATAGATAATAGATTTTGATGGTAATAGTTTGGATTATTGAATGTTATGAAAAGAATAGATTTTGGGCAATTATCGGTGCAGTGATTTCTGAAATATATTACAGTAAGGTTATTGAATCTGTGTTATTTGAAAACCAAAAACAAAGTGTCCTGTGTTGACATCTTGCTTATTCTACTATATATATATGTCTATTAGTTCATAATATCTGAATTCTGGATTTTATCTACTTTCTATTATCTTTGGCTGAGAAGTTGTTTATATTTCATGGAATGAAATCGTGGAAGACTATGTTTTCTTCCTACTCATTATTCGGTTTTATTTCCTTCATATTTTCTTAGTAGCATATCATCAAAGAATGATATTGTAGCCTTTATAAGCTTTTGGGTTAAAAGCTAACTGATCAAATCGTTACCCCATTTCATTGAATATCATATTAGGGAGTTGTACCTATTATAAAATTTAGAGGGAAGTGATCATAAAAGATACTTACCCAACTGTTGGAAATAGTTTGTCTTTCAAGGGTGATAGAGTAAACTTAAAAGGTTTTTTTTTGTAGAAAGACAAATCTGTTCACTAACAAATTTTTGGCGACTCTACTGGGGAGCGCTTACAATGTAGACCTATTTTTAAATGCTTTCTTTTATGAACAAGATATGGTCCTACTAGCTTTAGTGATACCAAACCTAGAGGAGCAACCTCCTATTATTCAACCAGATCTTAACTTTGAAAACAACCAAGAGGATATAATCTCTTATTTGAACATTGTTGCTTGGAATTTAAAAACCAGCTATCACCAGTATCAACAAGTTCTCCTAGTTTTAGAAGAAGAGGAAGATATAGGAGAGTGGCTGAGAGGGCTCCCAATTTCCCAAGAGGCACAAATTATTGACAAAGTTCCTTAGAGGTAATAAAAGAATATAATACTATATTCTCAACTGTATACCAGGGCCCAGAGGAAGGAGGGTATCTTTGAATCTTTTTATGAGAGTTTGCAAAATATTCATTTTTTGACCTCTTCCATTTTAAAACCCAAAGCCAAGAGTAGACCTTCTTCCCCTCCTAAAGCTTCTTCCAATTCTTCCCCGTCCTCTAGCATCTAGCAAGCCTTAACTTTGTCTGGTATTCAAGCACCACCATTAGTAACAATCTTTCCAAGTGCGATTATGGCTCAGCCATGGGGTGCAGCAGTTGGTCCTTTAAATTTAGGAGCTCATCATCCTCTCCCTAAAGGTATTAAAGAATTCTTGCCTAAATTTTCCAGAGATGGCAAAGTCTCAGTAGATGAGCACTTGAATGCATTCAATGTGGCTACTTCCATTTTGGTAGTGCAACATGAAGATGTAGCTGTCAGGCTCTTTGCTCAATCCCTCTTAGAAGGAGTTGCAGAATGGTTTGGTCATTTGCCAGTCGGGTCTATTACAAATTGGAAAACCATGAAGATCATGTTCAAAGGACATTTTAAAGGGGCTGATGATGAACATTCCCTACTAGCACAATTAACACAAATGAAGAAAGAGATTCATGAGCCAATGAGAGACTAGGTGGCTAGATATAACAAAGTTATCCATAGAATTCCTACTACCAAAAGACCGACCCCAGAAAACCAACAATGTTTCTTTATAAACTCTATGCCCCCGAACATAGGTTTTCACTTAAGAAGGAGTAGGCCAGCTGATTTAGCTATTTCCCAAGGATAGGCCACTGAGTTAGAAGATGACCTTATTACAACAGGGAAATGGAGAAAAGATGTATAGACTTCTCACTCTCAACCTTCTACTTTTAATCCTATAGATCCAGTTGTTTAAAGATTCATGAATGATGTAATTGCCTTGAAAAAGGTAGTTACCAAAACAAGGATCTTCATTTCCTTCCCCTTATAAAGATATCAGTCAAAAGAAGCCTAATCAATGGCACAAAAAAACCCCTTTGCTTCCTTCTAATCAACCAAGATTGTCCCTAGAAGCTTCAGCAAAAGAGGCTATCATGTGTTCTTTTCACCTGACAATGGATCATGATGGTAATTCTTGCCTAGATATGCAGAGACATGTACAAATGGAAGCCACCAAAGATGTGTTAGGAGAATGTATTGTAGAAGAACTCCCTCAAGACAGACCTGGCGACTCTAGCTCATACTTTTTAGAGTATGAATCTGACTCAGAAAGAGGAGATATTCTGGTCACCCTTGGGGATCCCGCTTGTGCCATGCTCACTTGAAATCAAAAGTCTTCAAAGAAAACTCCAACATCATCCAGTGCTTTCCACAAGACTCAAGATCCTATAAGTAATTCTTCTTCTCCTAGTCCTTGGACTCCTAATGTTAAGGTTGTGCAAAAAGATTCTAGCGCACCCTCTTTTGATATTGTAGAATTTTGCAAGTCTTCTGCTATCCAAATCTCTCATGCGGAATATCTAAGATTAAATCCCAAAGAAATAGATAAGTTGGTCAAGTATGTCAAAGGTGACCTTCCAAATTCATCTCAATCTAATTAGTGCACTATTGATCAAATTGATAACCTAGTTGACATTCCCGCAGTTGTTTCACCATTTGTTATGAATAAGAGCAACACTGCTGTCACTCCTACCTCAAAATTGAAATGTGAATTTGATGAAATCAGGAAGCCCAACCCCTTTTATATTTCTCTACTCCTTAACGACCTTAAACTAAGTAATTGCATTATAGACTTAGGTGCCTCTGATAATGTTATGCCTTCATATGTTGCCAAAGCTTTAGGTTTAACCATGACTAAAACTTTTGGGAAGTGTTATTCTATGGATGGGAAACAGGTGCCCTTAATAGGTCAAGTTAAAGATGCTCAAGCTATTTTAGCCACTTATCTTGATAAGAGACTCAAGTTAACCATTTTAGTAGCAGATATACCTGCAAGCTATGGTATGCTCTTGAGTAGGACTTTGTGCAGAGACATGGGTGGGGAAATAAAGATGGATTGGTCAGAAGCCGTTATCCCTATTGGAAAGAAAAAGGTCAAATTAGAACCCGAAGATAAAAATAAATACACTATAATTCTATCTGATGATCCTAAGGCACAAATTCTATTTCAAGACTATGATTTTGGTAATTACATGATTTTCTTAGATGAAGCCCCTCCTATTTGTGAAGACTTTAGTGAAAAGGAGCAAATTTGGTTGATGGAGTTTGATGGTAGTTGTGCTACTGCAAGTTCGGGGGTTGGTGTAGTCTTTAAAGGGCCAGATGATCAATATATCCCTTTCTCTTTCAAATTGGATTTTAAAAATGCTAATAATATTGCTGAATATGAGGCTCTATTATTAGGGTTGCGAGAGGCAAAGACACTAGGAATCAAGGCACTCGTTGTGAAAGGTGACGCTGAACTTATCGTTAAACAAGTGAAGGGTCAGTTTACAGTAAAAAATGAGCGCCTGAAACATTATGGAAATTTAGTGTGGGATGAAGTTAATTCTTTTAAATATTTCTCCATAAAAGCCATTCCCAGAAGTCTCAATACAAGGACTGATTCTCTAGCTATATTAGCATCTCTACTACTCCCTCACCCAGACTTTAAAATAGAGACATATAGGGTTGAGATGATATATAGATTGGCTGTCCCAGATAACATTGAACACCTACAAGTTTTTGAAGATGATGCCCGGATTAAGGATTTCATGGTGTGTATAGAAGTTTTCTCATCCACATACTTTGAAGGAATGAATGAAGACAGTGAAAGGTCTAATCCTAAATTCTTATTAGAAGAGGAAGTTTTCTAGTTGAAGAGCAACAAAATTCCCAAAGGTTTGGTTTCCTTAGAGAACTTGTTTTCTCAAAAAGATGATAGTTTCATTTCAAGAAAAAACTCTCAGTCAGGTGTGTAAAAAGAATATGACAAGGTGAGTATTGGCACTGCCGCTGAACCTAGGTGGATATCTATAGGTAAGAATTTGTCTATTCAAGAGAAGAAAAACCTTTAGATCTTGTTAACAACCTACACTAATGTTTTTTCTTGGGATTATAGTGACCTTAAAGATTTTTAGAAAGGGAAATTTAGCCATCATATTCCTCTTAAACCTGAATCAAAGCCTTTCAGACAAAAACTTCATAGTTACAATCCTAAAGTTTCTGAAGCAATTCTAAAGGAAGTTGACAAAATACTAAAAGCCAGAATCATCTACCCTATTCATCACTCAACTTGGATTGTAAATATTGTCCCTGTCAGAAAAAATAATGGAAAAATAAGGATCTGTGTGGATTTCCAAAATTTAAATCAAGCCATTCTAAAAGATAATTATGCCCTACCCAAAATGGAACATGTTTTACAGGCAATTGCCGGATCAGAAATGATGTCTCTACTTGATGGGTTTTGTAGATATAATCAGGTGAGTGTGTCTAATGAAGATAAATAGAAGAATTCTTTTACCATGCCATGGGGAACATTTTCTTATAATAGAATGCCCTTTGGCCTGATTAATGCAGGAGAAAATTTCCAAAGGGCAATGGATTCATCCTTTGCTGATTTAAAAAATAGAATTATAGTAATTTATCTTGATGATTTGACTATGTACTCCAAAAGAAGGAAACATCATGTCTAAGATCTTAAATCAGTCCTATAGAGGTGTAGAGACCATGGCATTTCTCTTAATCCTAATAAATTAGTTTTTAGTGTGACTGAGGGAAAGTTGTTGGGGCATATTGTATCCAAAGAAGGGATTAGGATCGATCCTAAAAGAGTAAGGGCCATTCAACAAATTAGTTTACCTTCAACCAAAATAGGAGTCAAATCTTTCTTCAGCTAGATTAACTTCTGGAGAGATTTTGTCCCATATTTTTCTGAGTTAACAAGACACATAGTGGGAATGATGAGTGAAAAACATCCCTTTAAATGGACAGACGAAGGTAGAAAATCTTTTGGAGCAATCAAAACTACTGTAGTAAATTCCCCGTCTCTATTTTACCCTGACTACAAAAAATATTTCATCATTTATTGTTATGCTTCTGAGCACACTTTGCCAGCAATTCCAACTCAGAAGGATGTTTTAGGGAATGAGGTGCCCATTGCTTTCATGAGTACACCATTAAAAAAATATGAACCAAAATATTCCCCCATTGAGAAGCAAGCCTTTGCTATAGTGAAATCAGTTAAGCAGTTTAGATTCTATATCCTTCATTCTCATTCCATAGTGTTTGTTCCCGATTCAGCAGTGAAAGTGCTTCTCACGCAACAAGAAATATCCATGAACAAGAGAGAAGCATGGGTGACAAAGATTCAAGAATATGACTTGATAATAAAACCTCCCAAACTTGTTAGGGGTAGAGGGCTATGTAAATTTATTATAGAAAATGTAAGTCATCATGAAAATCCAGAATGTGAAACATCTCAAGTATTGTTGGTCAGTTTGACAGATTCCTGGTTCTGTGACATTGCTTATTTCCTAACTTATGGAGAATGTCCATAAATATTGTTGCCTAAAGAGAGATGGAATCTGAGAATGCAAGCTACCAAGTATGTAATATGGCAAGGTGTATTGTATAAAAGAGACCTTGATGATACATTTCTAAGATGTGTGGATAAAATTCAGTCGTTACAGTTGCTTAAAACCTTTCATGAAGAGGCCTGTGGAGGTCATTTCTCATCTACTATGATGACATTAAAAATTATTTGAAATTGTTTCTACTGGCCAGGGATGTTCAAAGATTCTTAAACATTCATCAGGAACTGCGAGAAATGCCAGTTATTCTCTGGAAGACCCCAATTAGTTGCCTTGCCTTTGAGACCAGTTGTGATAAGTGAACCATTCAAGCAATGGGGAATTGATTTCATCAGTCCTGTCAATCCTCAATCAAGTGCAGGTCATGCTTACATCCTAATAGAAAATAACTACTTCACTAAGTGGGTCGAGGCCATTCCAACCAAGAAGGCTAATTCTCAGGTGGTATGTGATTTCTTAAAAGATAATATCTTGGTACATTTTGGAGTACCTCAAAAATTTGTAGCCAATAATGCCACTTACTTCTCTTCATAGGAACTTTCCCTTTTATGTTTTCATCATAATATCTCTCTGGCTCATTCATCAGATTATTTCCCCAAGGAAATGGGTAGGCTGAGTCAAGTAATAAAAATTTGATAATGATCATGAAAACGTTAGTGGATGATAGTGGCAAGAATTGACATAAGAAACTTTATGAAGCTCTTTGGGCTGATAGAATTACCCCCAAGAGAGAAATCGGCATGGCACTCTTTGAATTGGTGTATGGGATAGGTGCACAAGTCTCAGTTCCTTTGGAACTTTCAGCAGCTAAACTGCAAGTGGCCATTGAAGAACAAACTTTTAAAGACTCTTTGGAGAAAAGGATCATGTATTTGCATAAACTAGAAGAAGAAAGAGAAGCCCTGCTGGATGAAATTACTGAACATCAGACCAGAGTGAAAAGCATTTTTGATAGGAAAGTGAGACCCAGAAGTTTTCTGAAAGGGGATGAGGTCTTGATATGGGACAAAAGAAAGGCTCTGAAAGGTGCCCACAGTAAATTTGAATCACTTTGGAAAGGGCCCTTTGTCATCACTGAAGAGTTAGGAACCAATTATTTTAAGCTAGCATACCTAGATGGAACGATCTTGCCATTTTCCTATAATGGGAAAGAGCTCAAGTTGCTGAAGCTTTAGTCTAGGTTCCTGTGTCCTATTGTATATATTAGTTTTAGTTTGTTTTTGGGTTGTGTGTCTTTCCTTTATTGTGTTTTTTTTGAGCCCTTTGAAGCAATTTGTGAAACCAGAGTGTTTGATTTCTCTGGCTTTTGAGAAAAGCCAGTCCCCAGTTAGAGCCGGTGTTAGTCCAAGTCTTAATCATTGTCCTTATATTTGATTTCTAGAGTCACCATGTTACTTTTGTGAATCTCAAAGCTGCTTAAGTCCTCATGTTCAAATTTTCAGTGAAAGGGTCCCCCTATGGTTCGTCTGTGTTTGTGAAAATAGGAAAATCATTTTCTAATATGTTTCTTGAATAGGTTTGAACGGTCTTGAACTACCTTGAACTTAGTTCAAGAGTGTTCAAACTCGTTCATTTTTTTATGAAGTGGTAGCAGGTGAATAGCGTTATCACTAAAAAGGTGTCTCATGATCGCGGTCTTCAGAGTTTTTGATTAATCGAAGCTAGGAATCAATATTGGTGTATGGGAATTCTAGTTTGAAGATGAAGGTGAGATATTAAAAAAAAGGAACAGAATTGAATAGTGGTGAACACATAAGAACACCCTTGAACTTGGTTTATTCGTGTTCAAGAGTGTTCAATGATTTTAAAAAAGTGACATGTCGCAAAAGTAAAGGACTACCACCATCATTTTAGTTGTGGACCCTACTATAGAAAAGGCTTTTAATGAAGGAAGGTATTGGCGGTGGTTAAACGTGTCTGAGCTGTCAAATTAATGAGAAATTCATGTGGCATAAAATTTTGTGCAAGTGGCAATAAATGATTGCATGTGTGAGCGGTCACTTCATTCTCTGAGCTTTTATTTCCTTTATGATGGGAAATTAATTACCAAATCCATGGTATTTCTTTTTAAAAATCTTCTTAGAATTCATTATTTTTTTGAAATACTGTTGCTGTCTATATGCGTGAAGATTGAAGATAAGTGTTTTTGGAGCTCCAGTTGCAAAATTTTCCACAGTGATTAAGGTTCCTCTAATAAGCAGCAAAAGAAGGATCCCAAGAAGAAACCTGTTATAGAAATTTCCCTTGTAGCCTCCCCTTGATGCATTACCAGATCAAGATCCCATTCACAAAAAAAGGGAAAGATGACTCAGGAGCATACATAAATAGTCAATTTGGAGGATGACAAATTTGGAGATTTAAACTACCAAATTGGAGAAGGCGAGCAAATCGGGAAAGATCTCTTTGATCTTGACGATGTAACTCTAGATTTAATGGACACCCCTGTTAAAACTAGTCCTCATCCAGTAGCAACAAATGATACCCCAAAATGGTTAACTTTTTTAGTTAATAAGAAATGGAGTTTGATTTTTGTATCTATTCCGGTGCAGGATATAGTCAGGAAGTATGCTCAAAAGAGTCCCAAGGCCAACATAGTGTAGAGTACAGCACAGATGTTCGCTAATACTAAAATTGGGAAGTGGATAGCCAAGGTAGCTACCTACAGACTAAAGGAAGAAAAGTAGGATGTTGCAGTTGAAGATTTTGAAGTGACTAAAATTGAGGTAGGGACTATGGACAGAGCAGGAAAGAATCACCTTTTCAAGGAAACCGCCCAACAGATGTTGATCACATTAGTGCAAGATAGTAAGGAAAAGAAAGAATTGAAGCAAACCATTGTCTCACTCTCTCAATTCATAAATAATTTTTGCAACTTTGATGCCACCCCACTGTCTCAATCATCATAGGTATTCGACCCCAACTCTGCAGAAAGTAAAATCAAGTTCAGAGGGGTCAAACTTTGGTCTCTTCAGTTGATGAGTGGATGTCCCAAGTGCTTAACAATGACAGTAAATACATCAAAGATTCACACTTAGTTCTTCATGACACAGAGGCAGTAATGCGAGAATTGCAAGCCCAATGCTAGGTCTGGAAAATAGAGGAGGAAAAATGGGTGTCGGAAATGACAAAGTTCATGGAGATAGAGAGGCATGGTTTTAATAAATTCTACATTAAGAAGTCCCTAAAAGGTGCTAAAGAGTCCCTTTTCTTCATCCTTAGAAAGAATATTAGTTGGCACATTGCTCTCATAAGGGGCACTATTGCAGAAAATAAAGAATATAAAACTGAAGCTAAGCAGATTCAAAAAGCTGCCCTGAATGAGTTGAAAGTGATTAATTTCACTTATACCTACCCATCGGTTTTTGGTGAGAAAGAATTAAAGGGTGCTCTGGATTCTTTCAACTCAGCAATAAAGACTATCAAGGAAAAGATTAATCCTAAATCCTCTGACTTAACTCAGATAGAAAGGATTGAATCTATGCTATAGCTGTGTGTGGATCAGTTGTCCAATGTCATTGAAAAGGTGAAGAATTTGAGGTGGAGCAAAGACACCTCTATGGCTCGTATAGTAAATTATAAGATCCCACATCTTTTTCTCATGAAAGAGCTAGTTCAAGCATATAAAGAATGGAAACCTGCTCAATCAGTTACCAAAGAAGAAGGGAGTCCAGCAGGGAGTGAGGATCATGTTGTTGATAAGGAGCAGGATTTGGTTATTTATTTTTACTAGATTAACATGCAAAGTTTTAAGGACATGTGTCCTCTTTCTACTGGTTTAGTTATTTAACTGATTGCCTGAGAGGTTATGTTTTGTGGGAGACCTCTCAGTGCTCTGATACTATTTATTTTAGCTGCTAAAACTTGTAAAGGGTCTGAAAAAACTTATGGCTGATAGATAATAGATTTTGATGGTAATAGTTTGGATTATTGAATTTTATGAAAATAACAAATTTCAGGCAATTATTGGTGTAGTGATTTCTGAAATATATTACAGTAAGGTTATTGAATCTATGTTATTTGAAAACCAAAAACAAAGTGTCCTATGTTGACATCTTGTTTATTCTGCTATATATATATATA
>MU225199.1:229210-239456 GCA_018584345.1 Thuja plicata
ATTTGGGAGTTTTTATATTCAGTTCCCTAGGTTCTCTTATATTAGAATTGGTGGTTTTGAAGATGCCCCTACAAAATTACCTAGGTATGCCTTTGATTGTTTCATCCTTGCAGAAGTTTGTAGACAACTTGCTATTGTGCTTAAACGTTTTCTCCCTTAGGAAGGATGGGAGAAAATCTTCCCATTACAGCTAGGTAAGCTTTCATGCCTGACTATTGAAGATGCAATAAGTATTGGAAGTGACCTTGGTCATTTTGATTTTAAGTATTACACATAGAGAATAGGCTTTGATAATAAAAACTTTGCTAGCGGGAATCTAGGCCTTATATCTCACATGTTTCCATTCCCCATCTAGAAGATTTCTGGGAAGACTGTGCAAATGAGTCCCAAGTCATGAAGAGAGGTCATAGTAAACTCTGCATATCTCAAATTTTGTCCATGAGACTACAGTTCAGCATAGAGGGGGTCACAGATTATGGTTCTGATTTAGTTGAACCCAGTTTCAAAAGACTCCTGGACACTGAAGAGATAGATATTGATTGGTCAAGAGAGGAAGAAGATGACATTAAGTGCAGGACACAACAGTACTCAAATTAACTGAAGAATGGCTGGAGACAAAAAAAGAACAGTCTAGTCCTAAAAAAATTGGAGTTAAAACTTCAATTTTATTTTCCTACCCCTCTGTTTCTAATTCTCCTAAACCATCTGGTAATGCAGGTTCCTCTGATAAGCAATAAAAGAAGGATCCTAGGAAGAAACTTGTTGCATAACTTTCCCCTGTGGCCTCCCCTTGGCGCATTACCAGATCAAGATCCCGATCGTAGAAAAAGGGAAAGATGACTCAGAAGCATACAAAAATAGTCAATTTGGAGGATGACCAATTTGGAGATTTAAACTACCAAATTGGAGAAGACGAACAAATAGGGAAAGATCTCTTCGATCTTGACAATGTAACTTTGGATTTAATAGACACCCTTGCTAAAACTGGTCCTCAGATAGAAGCAACAAATGATACCCCAAAATGGTTAACTTCTTTAGTTAATAAGAAATGGAGTTTGATTCCTGTATCTATTCCGGTGTAGGATATAGTCAATAAGTATGCTCAAAAGACTCCCAAGGCCAAGAAAGTGAAGAGTATAGCATGGATGTTTTCTGATACTAAAACTGGGAAGTGGACAACCGAGGTAGCTACCTACAGACCGAAGGAAGAAAAGAAGGATGTTGCAGTTGAAGATTTTGAATTGACTAAAATTGAGTTAGGGACTATCGACAGAGCAGGAAAGAATCACCTTTTCAAGGAAACTGCCCAACAGATGTTGATCACATCAGTGCAAGATAGTAAGGAAAAGAAAGAATTGAAGCAAACCATTTTCTCACTCTCTCAATTCATAAATAGTTTTGCAACTTTGATGCCACCCCACTGTCTCAATCATCACAGGTATTCGACCCCAACTCTGCAGAAAGTAAAACACTGCTGAATCAAGTTCAGAGGGGTCAAACTTTGGTCTCTTCAGTTGACGAGTGGATGTCCCAAGTGCTTAACAATGGCAGGCAATACATTAAAGATTCACACTCAGTTCTTCATGACACCGAGGTAGTAATGGGAGAATTGCAAGCCCAATGCCAAGTCTGGAACACAGAGGAGGAAAAATGGGTGTCAGCAATGACAAAGTTCATGGAGATAGAGAGGGATGGTTTTAATAAATTATGCATTGAAAAGTCCCTAAAAGGTGCTGAAGAGTCCCTTTTCTTCGTCCTTAGAAAGAATATTAGTTGGCACATCGCTCTCATAAGGGGCACTATTGCAGAAAACAAATAATATGAAACTGAAGCTAAGCAGATTTAAAAAGCTGCCCTGAACGAGTTGAAAGTGATTAATTTCACTTATACCTATCCATCGGTTTTTGGTGAGAAAGAATTAAAGGGCGCTCTGGATGCTTTTAACTCGGCAATAAAGACTATCAGGGAAAAGATTAATCCTAAAGCCTCTGACTTAACTTAGATAGCAAGGGTTGAATCTATGCTATATGTGTGTGGATCAGTTGTCCAATGTCATTGAAAAGGTTAAGAAATTGATGTGGAGCAAAGACGTCTCTATGGCTCAGACAGTAAATTCTAACATCCCGCATCTGTTGCTTGCGAAAGAGCTGGTTCAAGCATATAAAGAATGGAAACCTGCTCAATCAGTTACTGAAGAAGAAGGGAGTGCAGTGGGGAGTGAGGATCGTGTTGTTGATAAGGAGCTAGATTTGGTTATTTAGTTTTACTAGATTAACATGCAAAGTTTTAAGGACATGTGTCCTCTTTCTACTAGTTTAGTTATTTAACTGATTACCCAAGAGGTCATGTTTTTCCAGAGACCTCTTGGTGCTCTAATACTATTTATTTTAGCTGCTGAAACTTTTAAAAGGTTCAAAAAAACTTATGGCTGATAGATAAAAGATTTTGATGGTAATAGTTTGGATTATTGAATGTTATGAAAAGAACAAATTTTAGGCAATTATCTGTGTAGTGATTTCTGAAATATATTACAGTAAGGTTATTGAATTTGTGTTATTTGAAAACCAAAAGCAAAGTGTCCTGTGTTGACATCTTGTTTATTATGTTATAGATATATGTCTGTTAGTTCATAATATCTGAATTCTAGATTTTATCTACTTTCTGTAATCTTTGGCTTAGAAGTTGTTTATATTTCATGAAATGCAATCATGGAAGTAACTGTGTTTTCTTCCTACTCATTATTCAGTTTTATTTCCTTCATATTTGCTTAGTAGCATATCATCAAAGAATGATACTACAGCCTTTATAAGCTTTGGGGTTAAAAGCGAACTGATCAAACTATTACCCCATTTCATTGAATATCATATTAGGGAGTTGTACCTATTATAAAATTCAGAGGTAAGTGATCATAAAAGATACTTACCCAACTGTTGGAGATAGTTTTTCTTGCAAGGGTGATAGAGTAAATTTAAAAGGTTTTTTTTTGTAGAAAGACAAATATGTTCACTAACAGATAGACTAATGAAAAGACAAATTTTTGACAATTTTTTGATAGACTATTGAAGTTTTAGATGAGATATGATAGACACGTACCTAAAGTGTACAGTTTTCTAGATTGTTTGATTGTTTTTGTTGTTGTTGTTTCAGTAAACACTCACGTAAAACACATCAAGGAGATTGTTTGTTGTAAAAAGAACAAAGACACCACAATCCTAGGTAAGCGAGGGAAATATTTTCTAAATTCCCACTTGAATCAAAGTTTAGCCACACCTATTCATAGTGGACAACTTAGAAGCTTGGAGGCACGGGCTCCTCCTAACAGTGCACTCACTTCTTAGGCACACCAAGCTTCGAATCCCAATGGTAATGACTTCCGAAGGGACTTTTGTCTCTACTAAGATTCATGAAAGTGTGGGATGTCTTAGTTGGTCTCTAACCTTCCGCACCAGCAGATAGAGGGTTTTTGGATACTACAAAAAAGTTTTTTAATTAAGGCATCTGTTCAGGTGGTTATACTTGCAGCAAATTAGCTCTGTTATGGAGGCCTCCTAGCCTACAGAAGTTACATTCTATAGGTTTTTACGCACCACAAGGGTACTGAGGGAGATCTTCTTCCCAGTATAACATATTCAACACTTGTTCACTGTGAGATTAATCACAATGACATTTTTTATATACTGGTTCAAAAAGGCTTAGCTTTAGCCTATTATCAATTGGGCAATCCACTCTCACCAGCTCTATTAAATCTCTCAGGAGGTAGCCACACTAAAGGATTTGTATGGATTTCTCTTTCACCCAAGATCTGCAAAGGCGAGGGGAGAGGATACGTCCATGCAATTCCTTCAGTTTACAAAACTAGAAGACACTTGAGACACATAAGAAGATGACAATGATGTTTCTAGATTTCTGATCATCCCAAAAGGGCAAGAGCATAATTTCTTGACATTATTGTCATCCCTGAAACACCAAATAGAAGTTCATTTTAAAAAGTCTTTCATGCGTGTTCCTATTTTAATAAAACAAAACCAAAATGCAAGCACAATGTTTAGCGTTCTATCGATCAAGGCAACCTACAGTATGATTCGTTAGTAGTCTGTATTTTAGTCTTCTTTTTCAACATCTTGCAAACCATTGTTAGGCTAAAAATAATAAGATAATCAGGAGAACAACTAAGCCCAAAACTCGTCAGCATTAGAAAAATCATAAATTTGATTGCATATTCAGAAACTAGATGAAAAATAACACACTTTCAAAAAATATTGCAACCAAAAATGTTACCGTATGAGCCTGTACGAAACTATAGAAGCTGCAAAATGGGGGATTAGGTAGGTACAGTCATCAAATTCTATAATTTATGAGAAATCCAACAACCAAAAATAGAAACAAACTCCACCACAGGGATCTTTGGGAAAATCTACCCAAAAATTTAAAAAAAAAAAACTCAATTTGGACTTAAAATAAGCAAGATATGATCGTTTGAGAATAGAGTGCAATTTTAAAAATGCATATGGTGAGTGCTAAAAATTTTCAAATATTGCTGACATCAATAGTATACATGGTTAAATTTGACGGTCTTGAGGTTGTCGCCTGAAAGCCAATATCCCCTATTTTGATGGTTTGATGAGTGTCAAAGTTAACATAGAAAAATAGTTTGTGGAACAAAAAATGATTCAATTAACAGTGCTACTAATCTATTTACATTCCATGTTTGTTGTGGGATTTCATAGCTACTGAATTTGACATTGATGGAGCCCAGATTGAAATGAAAACAAAAAAAAATAGATAGAAAACTCTACACAAATTAACCGCAAGTGATTCCAAGTGTGAGAGTGTTAATGAAGGAGAATTTTATTGAAGCACTCAACTTGTCATTTCAAAACCTGATGGCTAAGATCAATCACCTAATCATCCCCAACTACCTTTCAGTCATGGTATCCCACTAATTTTAGCCTACTCTCTGAAGAAGAGATTGAATTCAGTTCTACGTTCTCTGTTAACATTAGGCTAGTTTTCCCTTGCATTCTAAATTCTTTGGTATCAATCTTTCTTGAGCCATGAAGAGTTACGTCAGAATTGATGAAGCCATTGATGAACGGAAATCAAAGAATTCTAAGAGTAGACGCATACTAACTTATGATCCTTAGCTATGTGATAGCTAAATGTGGGACTCTAACTTAGCCATACACTTCAACATAGTCATTGTTCTTCAGTCACATACAACAATGAATATAGATTAATTCATCCTACATGTGTGAATGAGTCGACCTATTACCTCCTAGTAGGTAGGATTATGAGCTTTCTCTCAGATCATTGCAGGCTCAGTGACTACACCAAAGACCTAAACGAAGGATTTAATCTAGATGATGAAAGTAAAATGCTTTGATTAATCTAAATGATTATGCACGATGTAGATTTGTGGTTAATCCATGCTAGTTAATATTTATTTTTAAAACACCAATTGAATGTGTAAGATTGATTTTAAAACACCAATTGAAATATGCTCTAAGATTATATTTGCATGATTAACATATAAGTAAACTAAATGCTAATCAAACTAAAAGCTAAAATGATTAAAGAAAACTAGAATGTGAAATGTAACATTATAACAATAATAAAATCCAGGATCCTTTATGAAGGAAAAGAGTTTCTCTTTTATAGAAATCTCTCTCAAATCGACGGTCGAGATCGAAAGAAAAGAGTGGCTCAGATTCGATTGAAGAAGCACAATCCATGTACAAAGATGATGATTGGTCGAGAGAATCAATTGACTGAACTGACTGGTCAGTTATTTTGGAAACTTCCAAATTTAGTTCTTAGTTAACTGAAATGTTTCCAAAATGATAAACAGTGGAGAATCAGTTAACTGAGTGGAACTAGATTGTATCCAAAATGGTAAATTAGTTAACTAGATTTGATGATGTCATATGCATTTTTTTAATAATTTAATTGATTTTAAATGCACTTTTTTATTTTATAATTAATTTAATTCCTATTTTATTTAATTGACAATTTTGTAATTTTTATTTAATTAATATATCAGAATATCAATTAAATAATTAACATAAGGTTTATTTGCTAATGTATTATGATTTCAAGAATTAATTAATTAGTCAAGTACGATGATTGATTAGTACCTAGGGTTTAGGTTAGATCAGTTCAAATTTGATGAATTACCTGTTTGATTTAGGACTTAGAATAATCAAGATTAGGGTTTCTTGATTAATTTTTGAGATTGGAGGTCTAGGGTTTAGATGACCATTTTTAGGTGATTACACATAACTGTCATAATTCTAGAGTAATCATCAACAAGGAGAAGGAAATATCTATCACCATAGTAACTCTTTGTTCTCATGGGTCCACATAGATTAGTATGGACTAATTCTAAAATAGCATTAGATGTATGGGTTTTGCTCTTGAAACTAGATTTTGTCATTTTACCTTTTTGACAATTCTTATACATGATATGCTTGGGCTTTGACATGTTCTGTAAGCCTCTTACATTGCTTATCTTAAACATGTCAAAATTCACATGACATAATATTTTATGCCACAACCATATGTCTTTGATTCTAGCCATTAAACAAGTGGTGTTAATATCATCAAGATAGAATAGGTTACCTTTTTTCTATTTACCAGTTCCGATCAACCTTCCTGATTCATTAAAGATCTTTTCCTTTTTGTTCTCAAATACAACTCGGTGACCTGTGTTATTAAGCTGTGAAACACTCAATAGATTATAGTTAAGTCCTTTAATTGAGGATGCATTTTCACATCTAATTAGATTATTTAACATTATGGTTCCTTTACCTTCAACCGAACAAGGTGAGTCATTACCCATTCTTACTAATCCACCATTATAGCACTCAAAAGTTTCAAAATTTTCTTTATCACCGGTAATGTGGTGAATGCAGACACTATCTATAATCTAGACATCATTATTACTAACCTTAGATATGAGTGTAGTTTCAACATACCTTTTCTCTTTGTCTGAATCATCCTTCATGGCCACCAATACCATCTCAATATATTCATCAGATTTGGTGTAAGTATCTCCAGTTATGTTCTCATCTAGTTAACAAGCTTTCTTCCCTTTGTCCTTGTAGTCTCGGGTATCTCTTGTGTCAGATTGTTGGTTGCTTCGGTAATCTCTGTTGTCACTTATGTCAAACTTCTTTTCATATGATCTGTCATTACTCTTGTCTTCTTTTCTTTTGTTAGGAAATCTAGCATCAAAGTGTCTGATCTCTTTACGATTAAAACATACAAGTGGTAATTTACCTTTGTATCTTCCTTTGCCTCTCTACAATATTCTATCCATTAGTGCTTCAATCTCATCAAGTTCTTGGTCATCACTATCACTTTCACTATCATTCCTCATAGTGTGTTTATGACTTGAATTATTTATTTTCAAAGAAGATTTGAATGCAGACTCAATAGATGGTAAGACATTTTTGTCAAAGTTATTCATCTCAAATGAAATAAGTCTACCAACCAAACTATCTAGAGTGACATTGTTGTTTTCTACTGCTCTCATTTCTTGTATAGCAGATGCTCTAATAGCATAAACATGTAATAAGGTTCTTAGGATTTTACTTACCACTATTTTTTCTTCAAGTACACCTCCAACTCCTCGGATACCATTAACTACCTCTTTGATTCTACAGCTCTACTGAGTGATATTTTCTCCTTCTCTCATTCTTAGGTCATCAAATTTACCTCTTAGGCTTTCTTCCTTAGCTCTTAGTATATTTGCATCTCCTCCATGTACTAGCTTCAATTTGTCCCACATTTTCTTTGTAGAGTTGCATGTTTTGACATCTTTAAATTCAGCATCGGAGAGTGAGGAAGCAAGTTATATCATCATAGAATTGTGCTCATTCTTTTATCTTAATTGATCAAGTGTGTGAGGTCCTATAGGAAACACATATTCAATATCCAAGTATTGAGTAACATCATTTCCAATACCTGATAGGTGGAGTCTTATCCTACTTTTCCATGATGCAAATTTTTCTTTGTTCAACTTAGGCACATCCCATTTGCTCATCTTGTGATCTTTTTCTTAGGTCTTTAAACCTTCCTTCTAAGCACACAAGCTCTAAAACCAATTGTTAGAATAACTAAGAGGGGAGCTGAATCAGTGGCCTCAATAATATTCTAATAGATTAACCCAAAAAATTATTACCACAATTATAAGCCTCTAGTTATCTTCAGTCCTACAAGATGTATGTCTTGAAATAATCTCATCAAATAACTACTACTCAAATTTCACTATTAAACCTTATTCTTAATCTTTAACGATTAGTAGTCTATAATTTACCGAAATACAATAAATAACTTAGTGTTTACCGATCAATCCTATTTTAGTAATGTGTAAAGAAAACATCAAATCAATGAATCATAAACACATTTGCTACATTGATTTTTAACGTGGAAACCCTGTTAAGGGAAAAAACACTTGGGACCAGTAACCCAAAATTTTCACTTTTTTGAAGTGAGCTCGGTGAAGAGCCAAACCTATTAAAGGTTACAAACACACTGTTAAGTGTGACCTTGTTAGACGATTTATCACTAAAAGTTAATCACTTGATATCTGGCATTTCACTATGCTATCTTCATGAATTAACCTTTTGATACTCCTTGGGTTGTATCTCAATATATAATGAATTGTTAGATCCTTCTTGGTTAAGAGACTTTCTAAATCAATGGTTAAACTAAAATAGTATATGATCTATTCATATAAATAACTTAATTTTGCAGATGTTTCAGATTTGTTGTAATCTCATAATACCTTTCTGATCAATTTCTCTATTCAATACCTTTTCTCCACTTCTTTCTTCTCAGTGACACTCTGCTTCTCTATTGCTCGGTGTCTACAAAAATCTTTAGCTCTGTTCTTTAGCTTGATTATTCAGGACTGTATGAAGTTTTCCTTCACCAATATTCTCTTTAGTATCTTCTTCTCTATTCACCCCTAATTCACAATGAATTATCTTGTCTCTTTATAGACATGATTTCACCATTTCTAAGTCCTTGACTTTCTTGTTCTTGAAGTGATCCGCAATTCTCACATTTATTGCTTTAAAGTTTTACTTCAATTTTATTTTGTAGATTTCTCCTTGACGACTGGAATAAAATAGCTTTAAAACTCTCTCTTATATCTGACTTTTAAATTGTCGATGAAAACAATGTTAGCAACCAGTTAATTCTATATTTAGCTCTTGTCAGCAAAGTATTTTTTCATTTCTGAACTTTAGTTATTTTTGGTGTTCAACTCCTTGTTAGCTTCGGTCTTGACTTCAGTTGTCCTCAGGAATCTCTATCCATCAGTTTTGTCTATCTGTCAGGGTTGTCCATCGTGTAAAACTATGGTTCTTCTCGTCGATAATTCTTTCTTGGGTTTCTTTCTCGGGTATCATTGTGACTCTTCTCTCAAGTTTCTCTATCCTTCGAGGTGCATTGTCTGTTAGTGTTTGTTGTCACTTAGTGCATACTAAAATTTTATGCATTACTGATAGCATAACCTTTATCTCTCTGATTCTTTGAAGTCTTTGACACTATTTATATAACCAATCAGATTATATCAAGTTGAAATCAATGAAAATATAATACATTAACTAGTTTAATGTCTTGCATTAACTTTTTGTAGCTTGGTGATCATCAACTTAACATATTCAAACATTCAATCAGTTATAGTTCATCACAGCTAGCATTCATGATATATAATGTTGTATGAGTCAAATAAAGTAATCCACCAATGATTGACCTATATCTTGATTGATTCACTTTAGGGGACTCATCATCCTTTTTCAACTTGCATCCTAGTACTATAGGAGTACCTACTGTATGCGATGAAACCTAACCTATTGGGAGCACGCTCAGACATGAAAACATTAGAGATAAGCATCAAATAACCACATTATACATATCTAAAAGCATGCTACTAAAAATAAGAAGAGATTCATCACAACCTCTGATGAGCCAAACAAGTGCACCCAAGCCTTGTTGATTTGCTCTTAGAGAGGTTTGTGGGTGTGCTCTCCCAACATAATATTATAATCCCACTATTTGATAACAATGCAAGCTAAGAGAGTGAAGAACTCAAGAACAAGTATGAGGAAATTGTCTCAAGCCATCACAATGATTTGATGAATGCAAAAGCTAATCTAAATTGATATGCAAGACTAACTAAGATTCATTCCATTATAAACCTAAGATGTGATATCTAGATTCAACAATGAAATAAACA
>MU225200.1:7102-45104 GCA_018584345.1 Thuja plicata
TACTCTGATATAGGATCATTTAATTTAGATATGTCATGTACTTCACTGTGCTCAACTTCATTACATTGCTCTACATCACTAAGCTGCTCAAAATCACTAAATATTTCAATAAAACAAGCCTCTAATGCTTTCATGGATTCTATTAAGACATGAGGTAGATCCCTAATCCAATCTCTTGCAACATCAACCAAAGATATTGCAAAACGTTTCATCAATATATCCTCATGTGAAATGTTATGACTATCTATCAAGTTAGCAAACATTTCTAAATGATCTTCAGCTGACTACTCACCAAAACCAGTAAACTTTGGCAAACACTCCCTAACCCTTGATGGAATATGGTTTGGGTATCCATGGATACCCTCAATACTAATTGCCCTATACAAATTACTACCCCTCCAATCACTAGATTGTGACATCTTAGCAGTCAAAAAGATTTACAAACTACCACTCTTATCGAGTACATATCTTATTCAGATTTTGTAGAAAAACAAGTAAAAAATTGAAATATGTAAACCTCTTTTACACCTTTATCCTTTTTGATTTAGTGCTACAATCACTTGATAAGGAAAACTATCAAAACTTTGTGAAATACCTGGATATACTTGAGCTGCTGCAAAATATGTGCTTTGAAAACACCTCTAAATCAGCCTTCCAACTTGTAGAGCTGCCACCTTGTTGTAGAGAAAGATTTACAACTGGCTGAGATCCTTTTCCAGCTCTAACTTTTCTAAACCAGAAATCTCACATACATCATATATAAAGCCTTTTAATGATTCCTTACTTGGCTATGCCCATAACCATAGGAGCCCAAAAATCTGTTGTCACTGTTGCTGCAAGTCCACCTTCTTTTGTAGTCTTTCTTTAACACGCACACTAGTGCAAATCAGAGAACTCAGAGTCGCCACTCACCAGTAGTGAGATCCTTTTGATACTATCTAGGAGAAACTAAAAAACTTTCATACGCTTTGCAACAAACAACAGACAGACTTAACTCTTCTTATAAATTATAAGGAATATATCTTTTCTCTTGAAATCCAGACTCTATAACTGTCTCACTTAACCAGACTCTGGGCTAATTCAGCAAAGCAAGGAATTGAACATCTTAAACTTTCTATCCTTCTACTTCCCCAGCGGAGTCGCCAATTTGTTAGGGATTTTTCTTGCATGAAACACAACGCTTCATAAACTACTTGAACACCATACTCTTTAATACTGTTTCAAGCCAAGAAAAGCCTAATTGCTAAGGATTGAATAAAATCCTTCTTCATTTTTGAGCTCCACATATACTCAGGCAGGTTTTACCTCTTTATGATTACTGATTACATAATATATATGAATGTGGACACTGATTTGCTACTAGGAGTTTATTTAACCAACTTATGAGTCTATTTGCAAATGACCAAGCATAATCAAATACAAATCTTAACTATGAAAATCATGATTGTCAATATAGAAAGACCAGTGATATAAGGACTTTCATCCTTCTTCCTTTTAAGGAGGGGCAACCTAATGATTCTCTCTACAAGGAAACACTAAAATGGACAATATCCTACTGATATGAGTCCCTAATGAGTTCATCTCATTTGTTTTAAAAACTAAATTAAATTGATTAAAATGATTTTGATATTGGATGAGGAACAAACTGCAAACCAAACCCTAGACCAGTGCCAATCCTTTGGGAAAAGAGCCAATTAAACATGAATCAGCAAAGATAAACTAATGAAGATATTGTAGAGTGCCTTACAAACTACATGTAGTTGAGATAGAATGCCTTACAAACTATCCTCTCATATCCATATCACTGCATCAAATCCTTACAATAATGTTTTGCTCTCTAAAATTATCTATGAAACTTAGTCCTCCCCTTGAAAGGAACTCATAAACAATTAGACACACTACCTTGTAGCAGGTGTATTTCAAATGCCTTACAAGTGAAACACACTAGAGCACAAACAGAATATAAAGAGACAAGATAATATGAAATAGGGAAAACTACACTGTATTCCATTACTATATTTCGCTTCTACACATCCAGACCTTAAGCCTTCATGAATATACAAAGAAATAGAAGTATAACTTACAATAAAATATCATCAAACCAATAGGGACCTACTCTGAACATTTGTAGGGAAAAACCTTAAAGAACAGAGGAAAGGAACCCTGGACACTGAGAAAAGAAAGAGAGATATAGGAGAGAAGAAACCCTAGAACTCATGCTTAGTTAACACCTGTCTCTCTTCAAATCTGATATGCACTTGTCTGTCTTTTCTCAGTAAAAATTTGAACTCCATCAGTGGCTTCAAAACCTGTTTTCAACTGCCTCAAAATTTGATTTTTGCTTGTCCCCCTTTTAAAACTGACTTGATCTAATCTTCTCCTTCAACTATTTTAAAATTTGATAACATTTGTCTTTTTCTCCGTGAATGATTTTACAAATCTGATTTGATCATTTAATCTCTGCAAAAATATCTCAAAATATGATTAATCACATTAATGTCTGACTCCAACTATGCCTTTTAAAATCTGATTCTTATTCTCTGCATAGTTCCTGACTTTAAAAAACTGATCTTCATTCCTTGAGGAAATATTCTTCAAATCTGATTTTCATTAATCACTGAGAAATCTGACTTTACTTTTCTTTTTAAAATATGACTTTGATCTCTTTCAATTAATCCATCAACAAATCTAATCTCACAATCTAATCCATTCTAAGAAATATCTTCCAAATCTGACCAAAATCTGACATCATTTGCTTTAGAAAATCTGATTTTATTCTCTGAAAAACCCTTCGGGAAAGCTCTGTCAAGATTTTGAAATAAAATATTTCACAGACTATGCAAAAGATTATATTATAAATCCTTTTAACCTTTAAATCTTATGCATTGTCTCTTTGAAATTCTTTGTTTTATGCTTTAATATGCCCATATTTCACCAGTTTTGGACATGTGTCACACTCTTATTTGATGCTCTTAACTGGTCTTTAACTCACCTTTTAACTACAGTCACATTTTCCTTCATGTCTCCAAGTCTCCTGAAATCTGCACTAACCATGGTTTGATTTGGAGACTTGGAGACTAGCTTTAGTCTCCTTGTCTCACAATGAATTTGACTTAACATTAAATGTCTGGTGACCTAGAAACTAACCTCAGTCTCCAAGTCTCTGAATCTTTTTGACTTAATTGCTAACCTCTAGAGACCTCGCAACTAACCACTAGCAGTTAGTCTCCAAATATTTGAATCCTGGCGGCTAACTGCTCCTTGTCTCCTGACTCCGCGACTAGCCGCCACATGTCCTCTTTGCCACATCATCACTTTGCCATGTCATCACTTTTCTGCAAAATTTGGTCTTCGACAATTTCAGGCATGGAAATCAAGGCACCAACCTGGGTGCACACATGGATAGGTTCCTCTTCATCTTCACATTTGATATGTTTGTGTTTTTCCGTATATGCATTTCAAAATGCCCTTGCAGGAATAATGTGGGATTAGATTTCCATATGGGTTTAAAGAATTTTTGAATTTAGGTTCAAAATAAGGGGCCCATGCATTATACCCTCCAGCACCAAGGGGCTCGCCAAGAGCCTCTGGGCTCTTTACTTATTTCATATACTATGCCTTTTAGTATATAAATACTAAAAGCTGACCACACACAGACAATGTGGGATAATCCCATTTTCATTGTTTTCAAAATTTCTGAGACTTTCAGTAGAACTACTCATTAATGGCAACATTTTCTTGCTAATGAAGACCATCAATGTCTTCTAGAGGTCTGGGCACCACCTTCCATGGTTTCCCTTTTATGCATTTGCATTGTTTTGACATGCTTAAAACCCCTTCACAGTTATGCGTTGGTCCTAGGCAAAAAACTGCAAATTATATTTGCTATGTATATTTCCTTTTTCAAAACAAGTCATATTCTCTTTTGCGTAGGCTTGATGGGAAATTTCCATGTTTGCAATGTTTAATTGAGAATTTTGTTTGTATTCTCCACAAAGTTGCGCTGCTTATCCTCTGCAAATACATTTTCAAAATTCTTTAAATGTTGCGTGAGTTTGACAAAACATCCTTGGGTCATGACACTTTGTCGCATAAAGAGCTTTGGTAGGAGAGACAAAGAAGTAAATAGGCTGAAGCTTCCTGATCTCCCAGCTTGGTCTTGTTCTTCATATGTTGCGCAGACTTCCTCTATGGATTGCATTGCATGTTTACACTTTAAACAAAAACACCTCATAAATTCCCAAAATGTTTCACAAGTATTGTGTGATTAAGATTTTAATCAAAACATTCACCACATTCTGCTATTCCCTCCTGTGTAGGATTCATTAGTGTACCATGCATCAGCAAAATGCAAATTGCATTTGTTTTCAACCCCTCCATAGTGTTGCATGGGCTTTGTCTTTGCCAAGCACTTTGCAATGTTTTGAAACACTAAAACTTCCCCCAAACAAATGTGTGAGCTTTCTGTAATACTCTTCCACATGCTTTATATGCCTTGTCAAAGATTTAGTTTGCATCCTTCAGTGTATGTGCAAGGATCTATGTTGTTCAATCAGCACATTAACTTTTCCATTTTCAAAATGTTTTGTGCCTTCTTCAAATCAGTGCAGACTAGTATGCAATACGGTTTGTTGTGTATATAAAAAAAATTCTCCACAAAATGTCCACGCAGCATGCCCATCTCTATTTTGAATAATCCAAAACAAGAAAGCCCCTTTTCCTTTAATGCTTACACTGGCTTCTATATTTTGTATTTCTTTCCTGGCATCCTGAACAAGATCCATACACTGGTTTCTTCTTAAATTCATGCTCTGTCTAGCATACACTGCGCAGGCAAACTTGCCAATTGCATGACCCTTTTAAAAGTTTAAAATCCCCTTCTACTTTCTTTCACAGTCCACCATGAAATGCTGCTATGTGCAAGAATCCTCCTCTTTTCCATTTGGATTTGCTATTTAACATTTGCTTATAAAAGATTTTTAAATCTTGTACCATGCTGTGTAGAAATTTTTCCAACTTTACCCATTTGTTAAAAAAGGGTTTTAAAACTCCCAATCAAACTGCGCATGACCTCTTCAATCACTATGGTTTTTTTTTGCGCTTTGTGTACTTGGCATTTGGTAATGGCATAATCCTTCTAAAACACATTGTTCTTTCGAATTGGCACCGCATTTCCTTTGATGTTTGAATGTATAAACTAATGTGGGTGAATTACTCTTTGTAAAGACCTCTTTGAGTAAGTTGATTTGCAACTGCAATGTAAATGGAGGGAGGAAACCTTAGGAGCCCTATGGTGTGCTCCTATTCAATTTCCCTTAACATCAGACATAATACTTTGGATGATTAATACTTATCTCTAATGAAATCATTATCTATAAATCCTGACATTTCACTTTCATGGATAAAAACTTTAGTATGGTAAAATGAAGTATGAGTAATTCTGATTTAAACTTGTTTGGCCTGGGAAGGATCCACTTGAAAACCTTCATCCTAAAACCAATTTTTTCCTTCAGTTTACCAAAACATAATCTAATATGCACTTGGATCACAAGGTCTTGAACTGGTAGTCATTAAAACCACTAATTATAATTTTGCAAATTGATTTCATTAACAGAAAGTGGCCTCTCGAGATGACCTAAAAAGTTGTCCCAATAATGGGATGATCCCTTAGGATTTGATGAACTCATAGACTAATATTTCAACAATCTCATTGCAAAACCTACTTTCATGATGCTCTCAAAAGAAAAACATTTTAAATTCCCAGTTTATCTTTTTAATAAAGTTGCAAATGCACTTGTAGAAATGTATGCAAACCACCCTCAGAATCATTCCTGCAAAGTTATCAAAACACATCATGAGACTCAACCACCGATCCAGGTAGTAAACTCACATACAAAGAAAATGGTCCCAAAATCATTTCTTGAAAACAACTTTTAGACCAAAAGTTATCACTCTTGCAAAATGACCATTCTGTAAACTTGATTTTGTCTTGCCCTGCAAACTGCATAAACTGCCTTTGATTTTGATTTCATAAACTCATCAAGAAGAACCTTCAGAATCTGAACCTCTGAACATGGATTCAATGTCATATGTAGAATGACAAACCTTAATTATTTTTCTCTGAAAATGAACTATTCAATTGATACAAATCTGCAAAGTTATCACTTTAACACTTTTCTGGTTTTAAACTCGGTGAATATGCAGAAAACTAATTTGGAAATAGCATTGGAAAGTGATCAACTGGATTGTCCAAAATCTGAAAATATTCAAATAAGTTCACTTACAAGTCTACAATGTAGAACAAATTTCAATTATTCATAACCTTGAAACAGGTGCAAATAGGGAAATCACAAAGTGGATCATTTAATTCTGAATTCTGCACATTCAGTAAAACTTTAATAAATTGGAAATGGAAAGGCTCTGGAAAAGTGGATAACTGGATTGGAAGGAGTCTAAAAATCTTTGGGTAAGTACACTATCATGTTTGAAACATGGGGGAACATTCGATTATGAAATTAATTTAGGTGGATACAACTTACAAAAGCTCAAAGTAGGCTATTTAGCAATCTGGGTAATCAGAGAAACAGGATAGTTCTGTAGGACCAACTTTTAGGGAAACTGAAAACTTATCAAACTGACTTGAAATGGCTTGGGTTCTGAAACATAGACTCTCTAATATACATGTAACACACTCCCAAAGTAGTGACTTATGAAACTAAAAAGGTGCAAGATATTCAAAAGCAAACTAGGCCTAGGACAGCAAAATGACACTTAGCAAAAATGTAGATTTATGTAACCACCTCAAAATGACTATTCCCCAAACATGCCAAAATTGAAGTTTAGGAGCTAGAACCCACTGTATATGTCAAATTAAAGGTACTAAACCCTCTTCCCAAGTGGTATATCACAAAAATCATTAGGGTGCCTTTTCACAAGTACTCCAACTAAGCCTTCTCACAAAAGTTTTTCAGGGTACTTATTTTGCCTTATAGAAAATTTCAAAATGGTCACTTCAACTTTGTGCCAAATTTGAGAGTACCAACACATGTATTTAGAGGTTTCAAATGGGAACTCTTTTGGAACTTCCTTATTGTGAGGAACCATACTATCTTCCTTGATGTTGTTGCAAGTGTAGCTTGAATCTGCGGGAATTGTTACTTCCACCCCAATGTGTGGGAATTTGATACATTGGTGGTAAGTAGATGGCACTGCTTGCATTTCATGTATCCAAGGCCTCCCTAGTAGTATGTTATAGCCCAATGGTAGATCAAGGAATTGACAAATCACATTTTGTTCTATTGGTCCTATTATTACAGGTAAAACAACTAGTCCTTTAGCTGACCTTTACCCTTCATCATAGGCCTTGATGATTATCTTACTCCTTGAATAATTTTTTTTCTCTGAAAGACCCAATGCTTTGAGCAGATTGAGAGTACATATATTCAACCTCACACCTCCACCTATTAATACACATTTTACATAGTGTTTATGGATCAAGACCTCAATGTGAAGGGGTTGATTATGGGGATGATTCAAAGATTTATCATCCTCTTCTAAAAAAGAGAGATAATGTGGAGCTGATATGTGATTGACCATTGCTTGGAATTTGTCTACATTTATGTCTTTTGGAACATTGGAAAAATGTAGGGCTTGTTCAAGAACTTCCCTATGCATTGAATAGATCTTCAATAACTCAAATATAGAAATTTGAGGTGAGGTTCTTTGCAATTGGTCCACCAAGTTGTATTTAGCAGAAGTGTTGATGACAATTATTCAATTGTGTATTGTCATTGATGTTTACAAAAGTATAGTGATGTTTACACAAATGTCTTATCCTATCTGAGCATAGTCAGTGTCTACCGAGCTCTCTCGGGCATTTAAGATGACCAAAGTGTTTTTTAGTTCTAACCGAGTTCACTCAGGCATTATAGTGTTGGTCAAGTGTTGAAGGATTTCAGTGTTGACCGAGAAAAATAGTTAGTGTCAGTCGACTAACAGTGGATTATATTTTATGGATAATTAGCTATATGCAGCCGACAGGCATGAGTTTTATTATTTATTTGGAAGGATATCAAGGCTGACTTGACAAGGCTTAACATATATATGTAAGGTCAAGTTTGTATTGAATTGTGTGAGATAATAGTGGTGATGTGGAATTGCATGTGAAGTGTGATATTAAGAGTGAAGGCGAAATCAGATGGGATTCTGACTGAGGACATAATACAGAGGACTACAAAAGAATATACGATCAGTGAGGATCAATTATTTAATCCAGAATAGAGATCTGAATCAGCAAACATAGTTTCTTATCAAAATAGGTAAATCCATTGTTACTCTCTAACAATTGTAGTAGTGATAAAATATCTTAACAGAGTAGACTTAACAGTGTTTTGTAAATCCTCTAACAAGGTGACATTTCTACATTGAAGTTTTTGAAGACCTCTCACAAGGCCACTCCTTATAGGGTGATTAAATTCTCTAACCGGGTCACACCTAATAGTGTGTTATTGTAACCTTTAACAGGGTTGGATCCTAATAGGGCTCACTTTAGAAGAGTGAAAAATAGTGACTAGTTTCTATTGGTGGTTTTTTCCAAATTGGGTTTCCACGTTAAATATTGGTGTTATCTATGTACATTTCATTTGCTTTATGGTTTATATTTCTCCAATTAATTACTAAAGATAATCACAGTTAATATCTTAAGATTTTCTATGTTAATCGAGTGACAGTGAAATATCTATGATAACCGAGCAGTAGAGACTGATTTGTTTAAGACATCTAAGGGACATGGATTTGTTTTTTTGGTAACTAATTCACCCCTCCCCTCTCAATTACTCAACCCATTTCCAACAATTGGTATCAGAGCTGCAAGTGCTTACATGGAAGGTTTAAAGGCCTAAGCTAAAGATCACAGATGTCTTGCAAAAGGGAGATCCCTAAGCTCAACAAGGACAACTTCACTACATGGAAAGATCTGATGAGGCTACAACTATCTACTATTGAAGATACTAGTTTGCAATTCCTGGATCAAAAGTATGTGGAACCACCGAGACCTATGTCGGTGGATCATATGGTGGCAATGAAGTATCACAACATAATGATGATTGATATAGCCTCTACACTCAGCTATTCCGAATTTGATGAAGTCAAGGGATGCCCTAGTACCTTTGATATGTGGAACAAAATGCATGATATCTATGTAGGAGATGCAAATGTAAAGAGAGCCAAAGCATAAAGTCTCAGAGGTTAGTTTGATATGATAAAAATAAAAGAAGGAGAAAACATTACAAAATACAGTGAAAGAATCAAGAAAAGTGTCAGTACAATCAAAGCTGTTGGTCAAAAAATTGAAGACAAAATAGTAGTTATCAAGGTATTAAGAACTTTACTTCCTATCTATGTAATTAGATTTTCAGCTATTCAAGAGATGAGATGCAGTAATGAAATAACTCTAGATGGATTGATTAGAAGATTGTCAACCTTTGAGTTGGATAACTTTGACAATTATTCTCCTAATCCTAGAAATCTTGAATCAACATTCAAAGATAAATTAAACCTTGGAAAGATGAAAGGAAAACATATTGACAGTGATAGTGGTGATGATTCTGATGATGAGGATCTGGAAATCATTGAAGCATTACTTGAAAGGAGAGATGCAAAAGGAAAAGGACAATACAAAGGAAGAATACCATTGATTTTATTTTCATGTGATGAGGTTGGTCACATTGTTGCTAAGTGTCTGAACAAGGAATACAAAGGTGAGAAAATGTTCAACAAGTATAAAGGCAAGAAAGATTACAAAATCTACAACAACTACAAGGACAAAGGTAAGAAATATTGTTATATTGCTAAAGATTCTGATAGTGATGAAGATGAAGATGAAATAGTTTACATTGCTATTAAGGATGAGTCAGATAGTGAAGACAATGAAAAGAAAGCACTATATTCTCATATAAGTAAGAATGACACCTGGATGATTGATAGTGGTTGTTCTCACCACATGACTGGTGATAAAACCAAATTTGAACATCTTGAACACTATGATGTGGGAGTGTTAGTTTTGGGAATGATGAACCCTGCTATGTAAAAGGTAAAGGTTGTATTGCTCTTACTGAAGGAATCAAATGTGATAATGCTTATTGGGTTGAAGGACTAAGGCATAATTCACTAAGTGTGGCACAACTGAATAACATTGGTTTCAAGGTATAATTCATGAATGGTATGGCCAAGCTCTTGGATGGTAGAAGAAACCTAGTTGGAACTGGCAGGAAAACAAAAGGTAATCTATTTTATCTTGATCTCAATGAAAGTTCATGTTTTATTGCACAAGTAGAAGAAAGCTAGTTATGGCATAAAAGGTTGTGTCATGTGAACTTTGACAACCTGATCAATATAAGTAAGAATAGAAGAGTAAGATGTATTCCTATTCTGAAGAAAATTGAACTAGCAATATGCAAGCAATGTCAAATGGGAAGATGGGCAAAACTAGCTTCAAAAGAAAGAACTACAATATAGAAGAAGTCTTGGAATTGGTGCATACTGACTTATGTGGACCAATTGGAATAACAAGTTACACAAGTGAGAAGTAATTCATTCTATTTTTTGATGATCATTCCAAAATGATGACTAATATGTTTCTCAAAGAAAAATTAGAATCCTTTCACAAGTTCAAATGGTACCTAGCCAGAGTTGAAAAAGAAACAGGAAAGAAACTTAAATGCTTAAGATTTGACAGAGGAGGAGAGTTCATTTCTAATGAATTCAATGAGTTCTGTAATGAAAGAGGAATCAAAATATAGGTATCTTCCCCAGGTACACCAAAGCAGAATGGTATAGCACAAAGAAGGAACATATCCATTATGGATTGTGCAAGAACCCTGATGATTGAGAAGGATGTTGCTACCAAATACTAGAAGGAAGCCATTAGCACTGCAATTCACACCTTGAACCGAGTTCAACTGAAGAAAGGTACTTAGAAGACACCTTTTGAATTATGGTATGGCTATCAACTTAATGTTCATTATTTCAAAGTATTTGGAAGTAGATGCTACATCTTGAAGGAAACAAGAAATGGAAAATTTGATGTAAAAGGTGATGAAGGTATATTCCTAGGCTACTCCAGCAAAAGCAATGCATATAAATGTTTAAATCTTACTACTCATAAAGTCATAGAAAGTGTGCATGTAAAGGTTGATGAGTTTGCAGAGAGAAATGAAGAACAAAGCAGTAAAGAGCCTGAAGATTACATAAATTGTGTATTATGAACCTGATACTATATCTAAGATACATGCAATGGTGATTGGAAAACAAGCATGTCAACCACTAAATTCATCAGCACAAACCTTGTTGCAACCTGTGCAACCAGTGATTTTAACTGAAGAAACTAAGTCACAAACAAAGGGAACTGAGTCTCAAACTGAAGAAACCCAGCCGCAGATAGAGTCACTCGAGTCACAGACAGAGGTACCTAAGTCATAGACAGATACACCCGAGTCTCAAACAGTGGAACCCGAGTATTAGATAGAAGAACGGGATAGAATATTTGAGCATGGTGAACATAGTAGAGCAAGCCCAAAATCAAAGAGGAAGGATCTTGTAGTTTCTAAATATGTTAGAAGGCATCATGCACCTAAACAAATAATTGGAGATAAGACAAAAGGTGTAATGACAAGGAGAAAAATAAAAGGTACATGTTTACTTAATGAAATTGAACCTAGAACTGTTAAAGATACATTGAATGATGAGAGCTGGATTGAAGCAATCAATGAAGAAATTGAGCAGATAGAAAAGAAAAAAACATGGACCCTTGTACGTAGACCAAAAGGCAAGAATGTGATTGGTACTAAGTGGGTTTTCAGAAACAAGATGAATGAGAAAGGTGAAGTTTCCAGAAACAAAGCCAGACTAGTATGTAAGGATATGCTCAAGAAGAGGGTATTGATTATGGAGAAACATTTTCTCCTATTGCAAGACTTGAAGGAGTCAGAACTCTTCTGGCATATGCTGCACATAAAGGATTCAAGGTATATCAAATGGATGTAAAATCTACATTCTTGAATGGAATTCTTGAAGAGGAAGTCTACATTGAGCAACCTGAAGGTTTTGTAGAACCTAACAAAAGGAATATGGTTTGAAAATTACACAAAGCATTGTATGGACTGAAACAAGCTCCGAGAGCCTGGTATGAAAGACTGCATGGTTACTTGATAAGTATTGGATTTCAGAGAACTAATGACAATAGTATCTTGTACATCAAAGAAGGACCTCAGAACAAGATACTAATAGCAGAAATATTTGTTGATGACATATTGTTTACTGGATATGTTGACTTATGCAAAGCATTATCAGAAGCTATGAGTAAGGAATTTGAGATGTCTATGTTTGGTGAAATAAAATTCTTTGTTGGCTTACAAGTTTATCAAATGAAGGATGGTATCTACATTACTCAGTCTAAGTACATAAAAGAGATACTGAAGAAATTTGGGATGGAATACTCTAGACCAGTCGGAACACCTATGCCTACTGGATATAAGCTATCTAAGGATGATGATTCAAAGGAGGTAAATCAGATTACATACAGATCCATGATTGGAAAACTTCAATATGTCATTCACACTAGACCTGATAGTGTATTAGCAGTCGGTATTGTTGCAAGGTTTTCAGCTAATCCTAGAGATAATAATTTGATGGCTATCAAAAGGATTCTGAGATATCTTAAGGGTACTAAATATTATAGATTATGGTATAAGAAAGGAGGAAAATTTGATTTGAAGACTTTTACTTATGTTTATTGGGAAGGAAGTGTTGATGACAGAAAGAGCACAAGTGGTGGAGCACTATTTATTGGAAAGAGGTTAGTCTCCTGGACAAGCAAGAAACAAAAATGCATTTCTCAATCTACAGGAGAAGCATAATATGTTGTTGCAATAGTGAATTGTTAAAACATCTTATGGTTCAAACAATTTTAGGTTAAATTTCACTAAGTAAACTGGTTCATAGATAGAGATTAATGTAAGAGGGAGAAATCTGTATTTCAATGATTGAGAGAGTTTCAGATGAGAATCAGAATGAATCTAAAGACATTAATAAAATTGGATGAGAATAAGAATGAAGCTAAAGACATTAATAAAATTGGATGAGAATCAGAATGAAGCTAAGGACATTAATAATATTTCATTCTTATGTTTTTTGCTCTATAATTCTTTGATTTATGACATGTTGTGTTGCCATCAATGCCAAAGAGGGAGATTGTTGATGACAATTATTCAATTGTGTATTGTCATTGATGTTTACACAAATATAGTGATGTTGCAAAAATGTCTAATCCTATCTGAGCACAGTCAGTGTCTTCCAAGCTCTCTTGGGCATTGAAGATGACCTAATTTTTTTTTAGTTCTAACTGAGTTCACTCGGGCATTACAGTGTTGATCGGGCGTTGAAGGATTTCAGTGTTGACCAAGAAAAATAGTTAGTGTTAGCCGACTAACAATTGATTATATTTTATGGATAATTAGTTATATGTAGCTAAAAAACATGAGTTTTATTATTTATTTGGAAGGATATCAAGGCCAACTTGAAAAGGCTTAACATATATATGTAAGGTAAAGTTTGGATTGAATTGTGTGAGATAATAGTGGTGATGTGGAATGGCATGTGAAGTGTGATATGAAGAGTGAAGGCAAAATCAGATGCAATTCTAATTGAAAATAGAATACATGGGATTGCAACAGAATATTAGATCAGTGAGGATCAAGTATTTAATCTAGAACAGAGATCTAAATTAGCAAAGACAGTTGCTTATCAAAACAGTTCAATCCACTGTTACTCTCTAACAATTGTAGCGGTGATAAAATCTCTTAATAGAGTAGACTTAACAGTCTTTTGTAAATCCTCTAACAAGGTGACATTTCTACATTGAAGTGTTTGAAGACCTCTCACAAGGCCACTCCTTACAAGGTGATTAAATCCTCTAACTGGGTCACACCTAATAGTGTGTTATTGTAACCTTTAACAGGGTTAGCTCCTAACAGGGCTCACTTCAAAAGAGTGAAAAATAGTGACTAGTTGCTATTGGTGGTTTTTCCCATATTGGGTTTCCATGTTAAATCTTGGTGTTATCTGTGTACATTTCATTTTCTTTATGGTTTATGTTTCTACAATTAATTACTACAGATAATCACAGTTAATATCTTAAGATTTGCTATGTTAACCGAGTGACAGTGAAATATCTATGTTAACCGAGCAACAATGACTAGTTTGTTTAAGACATATAAGGGACTTGGATTTGTTTTTTTGGTAACTGATTCACCCCTCCCCTCTCATTTACTCAACCCATTTCCAACAAGAAGGTGTAGGAACCATTTTTCTTGACGTTGTTGGCTTGAGAATTGTGACAACGGGTGGTTTAGATGATGTTGCCTGTTTGGATGAGGAATTAACCCCTTTAATTGTGATTTGTGCTTGGCTTTGTGTTACTGCATTTGAATGTGCTAACTTTTCCTTGACACCTTTGATAGTGATCATATTGATTGATTCATTCTTTATGTCCAACATATTGATCACATTGTCGTTATGAGAATAGGTGTAATTGACTTCATTTCCTTTTCCTTTAGAGGCTTCTCCTTTTTCATAGTTGGGAAATGGTTTATTATATGTTGTATGATCTTCATTAGATGTATGTCCTTCCACTTTGATCTTGCCTCTGTCAATGAGATCTTGTATAACATGTTTGAGTTTAACACAATCATTAGTCTTGTGTCCTTTTTTATTATGGAACTTACAATAGGCATTATCATTCCACCACCTCGGTTTTACTTCTAGTTCCCATGGTTTTGACTCTGATAAAGTGATGATTTTATTATCCAAGAGAGTCTTCAAAACTATCTCAAGATGTTCTCCTAATGAAGTAAATGAACGTTGTGGTCTAGACATCCACAATTTATTCTTGTTGCCATCAGTGTTTGTTCGTGGTATTGTTGTTGTTGCCTTAGCTTCTTTGCTTGCTTGTAGGTTGTTAGTAAGATTAAACACAAATGGTTTAACATTTGCATTTGAGGCTTCCACCTGTTAGAAATACAAGATGGGAAAGCAAGATACTAAGAGGGGGGTGAATCAGATCTTATAACTTTTATTACTTAAAAAAAACTGATCCACAACCATACCATAAATATAATTGATCTATCAACTAGTAGCATCCATAACATAAAATAAGTAACTCAAGACACAAAATTTGGTAACCCAGAAACCCAACAAGGTAAAATTGGGGTGGGGATGACACCCACAAAAAATCTTCACTACTACAGCAGTAAAGTGTGCCTTTTAGGGATACAAAATTTGATCATAACTTGTAATCTACCTGATTAAAGTTCTACTCAGTTAAGAGCTACAGATCATTACAATCTACCTTGCAAAAGGATTTAAACTTACAAAAAAGTAAGAACTTGGCTAGGAGATTTAGAAAGGTATGCTAGAACCACTCTGTTAAGAGATTTCACCTGATACACTTGTTAGAATGTCTCAAGGTCTGATCCTTCGATATACACTCAAATGTTGATAACAAATCTCCTCTTTTCAATACCTTCTCTGATCTAATAATCTGATATAACTTTACTCTGCTGCTCACTGCTCTATTCCTCTGCTAGATCTGTGCTTCTTATACTCAAAATAACCCTTCACATATATCTCTTTTATGCACACACACACTCCTTCAAAATTAGGGTAAGAAGCAATCGTATATACCTTACGGATTTGGCATTGATATCTAGATCAACAATCAAGATCAAATACTTATGTCGCTTGGGCATTCCAATTTTCTGATTGGCTCTATGCCACATATTGGATCAAATGATTTAATGCATAATTAACTCTGTTGAAAACATTAAATACCCAAATAAGTCAGCCCAAAATAGTTTACCTTCAAGTTTGTGCCATTCCTGACATGTATGACAAAACTGTCTTGCTTGGCACATGAAGACTCTGGCACTCGACATGGACTAATCAATTTCACTCAGCTTCTGTGTAACTTGTCAACTACTATCTTCTCGGCAATAACTATTGTTTGGCCTATACTGGATAGATCGGTTGCAGTGATGACCGACTAATCTGCCTAGATAAATGACTAAGTGTGGGATACTAATGATCAACAAAACTTAGAGATCAACAATCTCCCCCTTTGATATTAATGGCAAAAACACTTATCATTTATTTATATCCACAAAGTTTTCCTAAGTACACAACATACTCCCCCTATGATTATACTTCAGACTTCATATAATATTTACATAGTGTACATGCCCAAAAAAAATATTAAGCCTGTTGTTGCCCATCTTTGTCTGTTTCCCCTTGTTTTTGTCACTAATAGCTGTAGGGATTAAGTTATATTTATCCAAAAATGGCTTATGAAGCTATAAAATCAATGCAAATATTGTATCCTAGCTATCCTTAACAAACTTCATAACCTGTAACTTAATTTCTAGCTCGGTAGCTAGACTTACCAAACTATCTGCAATAGAGAGATGAGGATCTCTCTTGACTAATTCACATGCAGCTGCAAGTTCCTTTTGAATAACCTCCAGATGAGGTATCAGGTTAGTATGAATTGTTATCAATTTTTCCCTTATTCGGCCATCTTTAGCCATAATCTCGGCTAACCTCCTTTGTGCATGAGTCAACCTATCAAAATGTATGGAGCTAGAACTAGAATCCATGCTCAATGAGCTCGTTGTTGACTTTAAATATAATTACAACTTCTCAATAAGCTATTGATTATCCTTTGTAAAGAATTTTATATCACATAACCTTTTATACAAAGAATAAACATTATTTGTAACTTCCTCAAGAATGTCAACAAGAGAAGAAAGTTCAACCTGTTTGGTAGCAATCTCTTCTGATATCTTCTCCAATACTTTGTTCTCAAATTTTCTCTCGGACCATTGCAACAACTTTTCATTTGCCTCAATGTTTTCATCATTAACTCTCTGCACAATGTGAACTAACCGTTCCAGAATTGGTGCTTGCTGATTTTCATCTTCCATGTCAAAAGCTTTAACAAAAATATCCTTTATACCATGGAGAACTTTCTTCTGCTTGTGCTCCCTCTTCATTTCCTCTTATCTCTTCTTCCTCTTTAATAGGTCTTGAAGAGTCTGAATCTACTCATATGACAAGTTCTCTGGATCCCATTTAGGAATCACAATAACTTCATCTAATGTGACATTTAAGCTCGGTGACTTCTTCTTGTTTAGCTTCTTCTTCTTGAGCTCAGGTGAGCTGATACTTAGCTCAGGTTCTTCAATATCCTTTCCTTTTTCAGTATTAACTTCAATTGCAGTTTGCAACTAAGTCAAGATTACCTGTTGATCAGGTATACTCCCAATTTTTGGTCCAGTAGGAGTAGATGATACAGAGTGTGGTAGATCCACCAACACTTGTATAGCCTCTCTTTTTTCGCTCGGTAATAGATGATATTTTATTAATAAACACTTGTATAGCCTCTTGTTTTGTAGGCTTGTTTGCAATTTCTTCCATCTTATCTCCACTATCTAAGAATGTTTGCACAACCTCTAAAATAGGTGGGTTATTATTTATTACCTCCTTTTATCCTTCTTTCTTTGTCTCGGCCTCAGTTGTACGAATAGGCGATTGCATACATATGTCTGTCGGCTCATTCTGATCCTCGACATCCACATTACTATTATCTTCAACTATAGTGCCAATGGGACTGTCCATTTTCAGATCTACAGTTTGTACTTTGGCTATTTTTTGTTCCAGTTCCATTTTAGTCTCTGCTTGATTAGTAGCAATCTCTTCTTCCATTTCCTTTTTCTCTGAGGTTCCTTCACCTTTCTTATCTTCCTTCTTGGTCAATAGCCCAAAAGTCTCCTTCCAAATTTTGGTGCTTTGTTGAACTACACCTTCAACATCATTTTTCAGAATTGCATAAGCTCTTTGTTTGGGAATAAACTTCCTTTGATATTGTTCAATGAATTTTCCCATTTGCTTCTTGGTTAATCCAGGAATGACCTTAGCTAATGTCCCTTCCCTTATATGTCTTTCAGTCATCAATGCATATTGCCACTTTTATGATAAAATATCATAAAGTTATGTGGGGAAAAGGTCTCCTATCTCTGCAGGTGTCATCTTGAATATACCCATCATATCTAATAGTGCTTCCTGAATAATATGCTTGTTTTCTATGCTTTGATTCTCATACTTGATAAACTTAAATCCTGCTAATCCAGTAGTAATTCTTATGTTCTTGCATACCTTATAAATATTGGTCAGTGGTTTATGTGATGTTGTAGGTATGTTGCTGGGTTCATCTGTATCTATCTTCTCCTCATCATCTTCTTGCTCCAAGACTAGTTTCCTCCTCGGTCTTTTCTCAAGTTGGCTTAGCACAACCTTTGTTTCAACTTGTTTTATTTTCCCTGAACTTCTCTCTCCAGCATTCTTCTTTGTATATACTTTAGTTGTCTCGGAAAGAGATAAAATAATTGATGCCCTGGTCCTAGGCCAGTTAGCAATAGGAGGGGTAGCCTTAGATTTGGCTTGGCTTGGTTTAGTTTCCTTGGCAACTACTGGCTGCTTTCCTTTAGCTTTCACTGTGATTTCTTCTTCAGGTTCACTCTCCTCTTCTTCACTAGACATATCCTCTCCATGTCCTGTTGATAAACCCAAATGTGCATCTTCTATTTCTTCATCACTCTCTATTCCAACCATTTTCTTCAAGTCTTTTACAATATTTTTCCTTTTCCTCTCCATAGTCCCAGCCTTCAAATCCATAGAGATTTTGGACTTAGCTTCCTCATAATTTCCAAAATGTCTGGCTGACCCATCAATCTCCTTTGCCAATAGAGCTATTACAGTTGCAGATGTCTCATCAACATTTAATTCATAAGGTAATGGCCTTATCCATGATACCCTTGGCACTACTGCCTGAACATAGGTAAAATCTATATCCACTAGGAAACAAATCTCCTCATAGTGTTTCTCAACTAGTGATCTGGGAACTCTGCTTCTCAGTCTCATCTTTTTCTTAAATTCAACAAAGTATGTTCCCATTATATTATTAAAATTACCACCTAATTTCTCAATAAATACATTGATCTGTTGTGTAATTAGTTGGTCTGTCTTCTATACAATATCTCTAAAAGTAAGAAATGTATTATGTACATAGAAAAATATGCAAACTAGCAGAGAACCAAACTTATATATTGAGTTCTTTTCCTTTTAGATTGAAGAAAGTTTCTTAGCCAACTGTGTCAATTGAAGCTTGGCGAGGTCATATGTATGGTCCTTCTTCACAATCTTCCAATCTTGGTCGATTGCTATACATGGGACACTATCCAGTCGGCTTGACTGATAGAACTTATGAGCAATAACCCTAACTACAAAATCAAGCTCCAAATCCTTGATTGTTGAGATTTTCATTCTTCTTTTATTCCAAACAGCTCCAATGTATTTTTCTATATTTTCCTTACTCTGACATCTCATGGTTCTCTTCCCGTTGATAGTTGGATAGCCAGTTACCCTTTGGATGATTTCCTTTGTAATCCTAACTGGTCCATTATCTAGCCATATGTTCATGTTGTGTGCACGGCTAAGGACAATCTTGATCCATTCCATTTTGAAGTCCATCAGGAAATCTAGGGCATGAGTTAGCCCTCTCTTGGCTAGATGTTTATACTCATCTTTTAGGGCTCCATCTACACACAATTTGTTGTAGGGTTCCCTTAACTCATGATCTCCAATTTTGCTAAATTTTCACATATAACACAATATAACATCATGAATCATAAGTACCTTGGGTGGAATCAATGATAGGGCTCTGGTTAGATCACCCTGGATGGTGCTTTCAGGAACTGCCCTAAAATTATGAGGTGCACAGGTGTCGCTCCTTACTAATTGAAATTTTCTCAACTCCTCCATACTCTTAGTTGTTGCAGAAGAACTTGCGGCCATGATTTCTAAAAATAGGGTTTCAAAGATGATGAATAGAGTACCTTGGCAGATATCAAAATTTGCACTATTCACTCAAGATCGTCGATGGTACGTTGTAGAAATATTTGTTGAAATCAAGTTCTCAAATGCTTAATCGCTCTGTAAAATCCTCAATCGCATGGTGAAAATAAAAATGAATGGTTCTTCCTTTATATAAATTCCAATGGTCAAAATTAGGTTAGCATTAAATGTTCTTTCCATTGAGTGAGTGCCATACAACTGTCCTCGGCTGACTCACAAAATTTGCCTATCTCTCGGTCACAACCCATACTCGGTCATCATACAAAACTTGCTTGGTCAACCATACCATCTTGGCATACACTAGAGAACTCGGTCTTAGTGCACAATAAAACTATTGCTTGGCACCTATAGTGCATATTGACTTTTCATGATACATGTCTTAAAATGTGTCCTGATGCATCTTTACATATGCAGATATGGTCTTTTGCACTTTTATATGTTAGGAACTAATGGAAGATGCAAAATATAAATACAGTTCCTCACATACCTAGTCATTTGCTTAGTTAGTGATGGTGTGATCTCCTGATCCATTGGATTGGGTGACCTCGGCTGTAGTAGCTTCACTGTTGCTCAGTTCCTCTTTTCTTATCCATGTCTAGTTCATCTATGCTCTAATTTTCTCAACAGTAGGAGTAGGTACCCTATTTTTCAATCTCTCATAGTATGACCAATTTTAAGACAATTATAACAAACTAGGCTTCCATTCATCCAACTCTTAGATTTTCCTCTGAAATGTGTCTTTATGCAGTTTTCTGGAACATGTCCATACTCACCACAGTAATGAAAACTATGCCATGTGTTGTAATCCCAATTATAAGTGTTGCCTTTCCTAGGTTCTTTTGCTTGTGTCTTTGATGTCCATTGTTGTTTAGCATTAGATCTACAATCTTGTGCTCTATGTCCAAATTTCTGATAGTTGTAACAATACCCATTGAATCTAGGTGTGGGAGGTGCATTGCTTGCGTTTGTCCAACATTCATGTGCATGATGTCCAAACTTCTTATAGTTAAAGAAATAACCATTGAACATAAGTTTAGAATTGGATTTACCATTCATGCTTTGGCATATGTTTGTTGTGTGTCCTAGTTTTCCATAGTGGTAGCATACATGCTTGTTGTTCTTTGTCTTTGCATTCCTCCTTTCACCAGTCTTAGATGATTCTTTTTTCTCAGAAGATGTTTTTTGTTCGGTATGGCCTAGTCCAGAAGAATCCTTAGATCTTCTTGATGCTTTCATCAAATTTTCAAAATAATTCAAAGCTTCATTTGGTTTGTTTAATCTCTCATTAAGTTCTTTATCAGATCTCAATTCATCTTTCAATTGACTGTTCTCAGATCTCAGATTCACAATTTCCATATCTTTCCTACTGATTTCCTGATTCACAAGTAGTAGTTGATTATCCATGTCAACCTGATTATTTGTCATCATTTATACATCATGTTTCCTTTCATCAAGTCTGATAGTCATCATTCTTTTGTCTTCTTCAGCCATAGCTTTGTCATCTTCAGCTTTCTTCTTCTATTCTACTACTTCACATAGTCTTACTATTTGCATTTCTTGCTCTCTTTTCAGATTTCTGACTTCTTCACACAATGTATTGTTCCTTTCCAATAGATATGAAATTGTTTCATCGCTCTCAGTAGAATTTCCATTCTGAAATAGATTTGCAGTGTCTTCTTCCTGATAATGAGTGTCACTCATTGGTTTGGCCAAATCTTTCCTTGTTAGCAGGGACTTCTTCAATTCCTGTCTTGTTGTCTCAAGCTGATGTAATGCTAGTTGAATATCAATCTTTTGATTCTCAATGACTTTACCCAATTTGTAAACCTCCATCTCAAGATTTGTATCCTCAAGCTGATTAAAGACTTTTTTTAGGAGAACTATGCTCTGATACCAATTGTTGGAAATACAAGATGGGAAAGCAAGATACTGAGAGGGAATCAGATCTTATAACTTTTATTACTTAAAACAAACTAATCCACAACCATACCATAAATATAATTGATCTATCAACTAGTAGCATCCATAACATAAAATAAGAAACTCAAGACACATAATTTGGTAACCCAGAAACCCAATAAGGTAAAACTGGGGTGGGGATGACACCCACAAAAATATTCACTACTGAAACAATAAAGTGTGCCTGATAGGGCTACAAAATTTGATCACAACTTGTAATCTACCTGACTAAAGGTATGCTCGGTTAAGAGCTACAGATCATTACAATCTACCTTGCAAAAATATTTAAACTTACAACAAAGTAAGCACTCAACTAAGAGATTTCGAAAGGTCTACTAGAACCACTCTGTTAAGAGATTTTACTTGATACACTTGTTAGAATGTCTCAAGGTCTGATCCTTTGATATGCACTCAAATGTTGATAACAGATCTCCTCTTTTTAATACCTTCTCTGATCTAATAATCTTATATAACTTTACTCTGCTGCTCACTGCTCTATTCCTCTGCTAGATCTATGATTCTTATACTCAAAATAACCCTTCGCATATATCTCTTTTATTCACATACACACTCCTTCAAAATTAGGGTAAGAAGCAATCTTATATACCTTACGGATCTGGCATTGAGATCTAGATCAACGATCAAGATCAAATACTTATGCCACTTGGGTATTCCAATTTTCTGATTGGCTCTATGCCACATATTGGATCAAATGATTTAATGCATAATTAACTCTGTTGAAAACATTAAATACCCAAATAAGTCAGCCCAAAACAATTTACCTTCAATTTTGTGTCATTCCTAACATGTATGACAAAACTGTCTTGCTCGGCACATGAAGTCTCTGGCACTCGGAATGGACTAATAAATTTCACTTGGCTCTGTGTAACTCAGAAACTACTATCGGCTTGGAAATAACTATTGTTTGGCCTATACTAGATAGCTCGCTCGCAGTGATGACCAACTAACTTGCCTAGATAAATGACTAAGTGTGGGATACTAATGATCAACAAAACTTAGAGATCAACACCACCACTCCATCATTAACAAATTTTTTATTCTTGTTCCACCATTTAGGTTTGTTTTTATAGTTGTTAGAGGATTTATTGTCACTTTGGAGCATGATTTCCCCTTTCTTGACCATAACTTCTTCAGCACGAATGGTTTTCTTTATCATTCTGTCAAAACTGGTAGAATCTTGCATTTGTAGAGCGTATTTCATTTTAGGTACGAAGTTGTTTATAAAGATCTCCATCTTTTTAGATTTAGGTATTTGTCTTGAGTACCTTGCAAATATTTTCCTCCACCATTAAAGTGTGTGAAGGATTCACCTGTTTGTTGTTTTGTATTGCAAAGATCTATCATGGTAATATTTTGTTGTATGTTATAGGATCAATGTTGGACAAATCTTTGAATTAATTCCTCAATTTTTTTCACACTAGATGTTAGTTTAGAGAACCATTCCATAGCATTTCCACATAGATTTCCTGGAAATAGTCTCATCAAGTACGTCATTTCGTGCATGTATTATATGCTTAGAGCACAAAATTCTCTCACATGGTCATGTGGATCCGTTTCTCCCATGTATTTTCCATATTTGGGTCGTGTCATGTTAGGTGGGAATGGAACCGTGTTTGTGCTTTTGTCAAAATTAAATGGACATATGTGCTCCAAGGAGTATTTCTTTATTGGTTTAGTCTTCTCTTTCTTAAGTGTTGTGAGTTCTGTTTGTATTTAATATAGTTGTTTAGAGAGAATGGAGATGGGTGTTTGTACCTCTTGTTCCTCCAATCTTTAAATATCATAGTCCTTGGGAATTTTGACTCCAAGAGAAGCTAGGTGAAGGAAGTATTTTTCTTTGTCTTCCCCAATGATTTTCTCCAAGGTCTTTTGAAACTTCTGACTTTGTTTGAGTTTGTTATATTCTTCTTTGGTTATGTCTTCTTCACTGTCTGAATCAAACAAAGGATGATCATGGTGTCTCTCTTCTTGACTTTCTCTTTTGTCTTGGTTATCATCTTTTTCATATTCATCAAAGGAAACACTCCATTCTCTATTTGGTACATTCATGTTGGGCGAATCTTGATCAAAGAGAGGATTTCAAGATATCTCTCCTTGTTGAAATTCAAGCAATCTTGGAGGTCTTTATGAATCATCAGCAAGGTATTGTTTACTTCTTGTGTTAACCATGAAGGCAAGGTTTCAATTTGGTCAAAAAATTTCCAATTGTGCCAAAAGGAATTTTTGAATTGTCCAAATGCGTTTGTCCAAGTTGTGGTGAATGTAAGTTTGATTGTTTGAAGTGATTGATTACAACGTCAGAGGGTTAGAATGCCCTAATAGTGAGATGAGAACCAAGAAGAATTTTTTACAAAAATGAGAACATGATTTGGTATCAATTATGAAAACCCTAAAGAACATGCAAGGTAGACTTCTAATTAGATTGAGAAACAACATCAGGTGGACCAGCAAGAACAACATATTCTGACAGACAAGCAAAAAGGATATCTAAAACTGCAACATTTCTGAGTCTGACACATGTGCAAGTACCCTATGTCCTAGATGCGACCTACAAAATGTGATCCTAGATTTACGGGATGTGAGCCTATTCTTCCTAAATGTGACTCTCTTTGCTAGATACGATCCAGGATCTACCAAATGCGACCTTGTTTCCCAAATGTGACTCTGTTTACCAAATGCGACCTAGGATTTTCTAGGTGTGACCTTCTAATGAATTTTATTGTGTTTTCCACTTTTATTTGAAAGATGTGAAAATTTGTTCGACTTCAGGGTTTGTCTGATGAATTATAGAGTGTTTTTAGGCAGCATAAAAGTCTATGATAGTAAAAATATTGATTTGTTTGAGGGTGTTTATCTTGTTATTTCAATTTTCACACATCAAACAAGTTGTTTAATAACCAAACACACCTATTCCCTAAAACCTATGGTGCAACATGAAAATATTTGCTTGTAAACTCATGTACACACTCAAATGCTAATCAGAATACGACCATCACCAAGCACGCAATGGCTCTAGTCATGATGTCGTATTATGAGACTCCAAACACAAGTGAGGGCATGAAATGATGAGTATCTTGGGGAAATTACTATTTGCCTTGCACAAGTATTATCACCTTTCAAAGATGAATCAGGTGGTCATTACAACAAAGTGTTTTAATTTGGGCATCTGTTTGTAATCGTCCCCCATAGAATTGCACAAGGAAAAATTAATGCGTATAGCCCTATGAGTACATAGATGAGTGTAGTCACGCAAGAAAGATTCAAGTGACTATGGTCTACACACATCCAAGCACATCCAAGGAATGATAGTCAAAATTCCAAGGACAAAACCGATTACGTCTTCCGAGACTTTGGCCTCAAGGAAGCATTTTGATTATAGTGAGATGGAAGGGTTGGCATTCACCTGTCCTCACTTGGGTTGTTCCCGAGAGATTTTTTCCTCAACCGATAGGCCCTCTAAAGCTAAAATTAGTAATGAGGATTGGCGGCTTAGGAGTCTACATTTCTGATTCTTCATGAAGAATAAGAGCATACTCTCTTATCCATGTCATTTTCTCCTATCAAACATTCCATGCAAGTTCTTTCCCTCAAATTATGGAATTCAATCACTTAATCCCCCATCTCGAGTTTCTGATTTTCCAGTTTGGTAAAAGAGCATAATCGTCTAGTTGGATTAAGAACTAAATTTGAATTCAAAATTTAGGTTCCTATAAAAGAATTTAACCAAATTTTTGAGTAATTTGAGTTCATTTCCCCAATTTCTATTTAAAACTTAACTTGATGTTTGAGGTTCTAATTTTCCATGAAGGAAAATATCATACTTCTCTAATCAAGTTATTAATTAGAGAGAAATCGTGTTAAGTTCCTAGAATTGCAAACATTTTGGTTGAACACATAAGACAACCTACAAAACCACTTGCTAGTAGTTTCACTTCATCTCCTTAGCCAAGGAAGTCTTCAACAACGTCCTGCAAGAACTCATTAGGTTGCTTAAACAATTAGATTCATCAAAAAATATGCAAAGTCAGCGGATTAGTCATCAAATTCATCAATTATGCAAGTAAGCTAGCCAAATGTGATCCTAGACCTTACCAAATGTGACCTTATTTCCTAAATGTAATCTAGGAATCACTAAATGTGAGAAAAGATCCTAAATGCAATCATTGACCCTAAATGTGATTTGAAATCTACCAAATGTGATCCTTTACCAGATGCAATTTAGGATTTACCGGATGTGATTCAGGATTTCCAGGATGCGAGCTTCTTCTCCAGATGCAATCTTCTTCTCCCAAATGTGAGTCTACCTCAAGAACACAAACAAAAGGTCATGAATTAGCTCAAAAATTGCATAAAAATCTAGGGCTCTACCCCACGGTGGGCGCCAAAAATGTGTGTGTGAATTATGGACCTACAAGTTGTAACACAATACTTCAATATGTCATTGCATCAATGGTTAGAAATATGGAAATAAATTGCAAAGCATAAGAAAACCATGGAAATTGACATATTAATTCCTATCTAGAAAGAGTATGATTTAAGCTATAAGTTTGCCCTTAGATTATGCTTTAAATCAGTGACACATTCAGTCCTAGAATGGAAGATTCATTAAAAAATTGAAGCTATCTATCATTCAATTCATGCTTAGAAATGATGCAATGATTTAGTAAAGCATAAATGGAAAATTTATCTAATTAGCTATTGAAATCATGAAATCAAAATGACAACATAAGAGTGCATTCAAAATTCTGAAATTTGGGACCTATTGTGCTCAAAATTCACTCTTTTTATGGAAGAATTTGAGAAATGAGTGGTTGAGATCAACTTGTGAGGAGAGGTGAGGATTAAATATTTGGTGATCCATGTGTGTGAACTCTCATTGGTTCATGGATGGAATTTCCATGTGCAAGTGATGAGTTGTATTTAGAGAGTTTATTTAATTCCTTTTAATTAATTACTTTTTCCAAGGATTTAATTGGGTTGATTTGATTTAAATAGGCCAAGGTAATAAATGTAAGATAGTGATGAAATCACTTTGATTTTAGGATATTATTTATATTTTTGATGAATTACACCAATAATTTAATAGTTGGATTGACATAATTGAGGGTATGATCACATTTAGGGAAAATAGGGTCTCTAGTCAGAGTAGACCAAATTAGGGTGGTTACAGTTTCAACATTGGATCTTCTATGATATCTTGGTTTAGCAGGAAGCAATCAGCAGTTGCTCAAACTTCCACTGAAGCCAAATACATAGCCACCTCTATGGGAGCTCGAGATACAGTTTGGTTAAGAAAGTTATTGGTTGGACTATTTGGGAAGTCCCTGAATCCCATAGTTATACTCTATGATAATCAAAGCTACATTAAACTATCTATAAATCCAGTCTTCCATAATAGATCCAAGCACATAGAGATTCCATACCACTACATTAGAGATATGGTAGAGAGGAATGACATCAAGTTGGTATATATCGACACTGAAGAGCAAAATGGTGACATATTTACCAAACCTCTTGCAAAGTTGAAAGTGGAATACTTTAGAGGTAAACTTGGTATGACTAAAATATAGTTGTAATTCCTAAGATTAAGTCTCAGTCATGCTTAAATTTAATATATATTCATTTATATTTTAAATGTTAAAATAATTACAATGTTGCATATGTGGTTTATGTCATGAAAGGTGATGACTTTTCATTTGATTATTTATGAGGTCGCTATTGTAAGGTGACGTTCTTAGCAATAGCTTGACCTATTAACATGATAGACTACATTAAGTTGTTGTCCTGGAATGTGTTGGAGATCATGATAACAAACGTATCATGATTGACTACATTAAGTTGTTGTCTCGAAATGTGCCGAAAATCATGATATTGCAATTATTGTTCTTGAGTTCTTTATTTGTGATCATGATAGTCTACGTTAAATTGTTGTCCCCGAATGTGCCAAAAATTATGATATCTAATGTATCATGATAAGTTGATGTCCTAGATTTTTCTGGAGATCATGATACTTTGGAAACTATGTTGTTGTTTCTAAGATCAAGGTTGTTATCTGATAGACTATGTTCAGTCATTATCCCAGAATGTGTCGTAAATCAAATAAATCATATCCTTCTAGGGTATACTTGTTTATAGGCATCTTGATGTTGATGCTAGCACTCATATGCGAATGAGATTTCTCAATTTAGATAATCAATTTTGAGATGATCATATTGGCTATATCCTCCCTTGCTAAGAGGGAGTGTTCGAATTATAGCTTTTGTCGAATTGATGCTCTCAATAAATCACACTAAAAATATATGTATGACTATAAGCAAATCATTGTTGGAATAATGAAAGGGTGTGTACTGAGAGGGGAGGGGTGAATCAGTACCCTTAAAACTTTTTATCAATTAACCTTAGTAATATTTTCTTGCATAACCGACCATTGTAGCTTTCTACTCCATGCATGTAATATCATAAAATAAATGTAATTGCATGTAAACAAACATAGAAACATTCATGAAACTTAATTACACATGACACAAGAATTGATAACGCAGAAAACCCCTATTACAAGGTAAAAAATACGGTGGGGATGAAACCCACAAAGCTTCACTATCTGCAAAATGGAAGGTGTCGGTTAAGGCTACAAGTTGTGATCACTTCTGATGATCTTACCCTATTAGGAGTAACATGTTAGACTTGTTAAGTCTACTGTGTTAAGAGATTTTAACAACACAATGTATGTGTGCACTAGGTAAAGAGATTTACAGTAAGACTATTAAGTCCACCCTCTTGAAGGATTTTTTCTGTTTGCTACAATTATTAGAGAGTAGACAAAAATATAATTAACCCGATAGCTTGCAATCTTGAATTGCTGATTACAGATCCATTAAGATCACAAAATATATGTATCACCTATAGTGATGGATAATACCTCTGTTCTGCTTGGTAGCCTTGTATCTAGTTCTTCATAACTGAATTCTTCCTTTTGTGTCCTTCTGCATGAAACTCTCTCTCTAATCAATAGATGTCTTCTCTAGCTACAATAATCATGTTCTTGATTGATTATACATCTATATATACAAAGGTTTTTGACCTAATTAGGTTTCACGATTTACAAGAAAAACATTATGATCAAAGGTTTACAACTTGACCTTGATCTCCTAGTTTGCATGAATATAATTAGTTAAACTAATTAAATCCACATATTACAGTGTTCTTGATCCATAAAAATAGTTGTCCAGCTAAGCATAAATCTATTTTAAAGACTAAAGTGCTTTAGCTGACATGTAGTTTGAGATCCACTTTTCTTGGGAATAAAGCTAGCTCTCAGTAGACTAGTGCTCGGGTTACTCTGTGAATTGTGCTCTCAATTTACTCTTTGAAATGTCTATCAATGATAGTTCTATTGGTGTTCACTGATTCCAGTGATCATTGTGCTAAGACATTTTCGGTGACCTCTGCGCTTGACTATTTTGGTGACCTTTGCTCTTGACTGAATGTTGTCACTTAGTGAACATGTAACCGACGGTCCAAAAATTGTTTCCTTGTATACTAATGACAACTTATGATCCTTTAAGGATTATCAATATCCCCATTTTGCATTAGTATCAAAAACTGATATGCGCAAACTAAAATGTTTAGTATATACACCAAGTGTTTACCTTGTCAATGACTCCCCCTATGTGCATGCCTTGGTACAGTGTATGCACATGTTTCCTCCTTTATGTATTTTCCTCTTTGGTACATTTTCCCCTTTGACATGTTTTCCCCCTTTGTAAGGTATATACATTTTCCCCCTTTTTAATGTATACATATGTTTTCCCCCTTTTTGAAAATAATGACAAAGGTGTAGTACTTACAGCTTGTCAAATATGTGGGCATGGGATTTTTGAATGTCTGCCATGTACTTCTCCCATTGCTCCTTGAGGTGCTCAAGGTTCATGTGCTCCAAAGTGATTCTGGCGTGCATGTCATAGATACTCTAGGTGACTGACATATCTGGGGTGACAATTAATGTCTTTGCCGAAGTCATGTGTTTCAACAACAATGTGAGATTCAGTAGTAACATAGCTTGGAGCTCGGTTACCTCATCTCTGATTTTTCTTTCATCCTTTTGTATCTCAAGTCTCAACCGTTTTGATTCTACAATCTTCTCATAATGCGATTGAAATGCATTTTCCTCGGTTGTGAGACTTTGTGCACTAGCTTTAAGATCTTCATCTATTTTAGTTATCTTTTCACTATGCTCGGTAGTGAAATGCTCTAGTGTGCACAAGTTTTCAACTAAGTTAACTACTTCTAATATTATTGGTTCCAATGTAGTTACTATCTCATAAAGTTTTACCTTGTTTTCTGCCACTTCTTGCCTAATCTTCTCTGTGAGCTTGTAGTGACACTTCTCTTCTGCACGTTCCTCAATGACCTTGTTGGCTTCTACATTCTGTGATGTTATAGCCTCAGTCAGAACTGCTAGTTGATCAAGGATGTGTGCATTTTGATCAATCTATGTGTCAGGAACTATCTGCAATAGGATTTCCTTTGTAGTATCCAGGACTTGTGAATTTTTGTGCCCCTTCTTGAGCTTGTCCTGTATTTCCTTCCTTTTTTATAGTTCTCCATACTTGGTTAGTGACTCGAGATCCAGTGTTCTTGGATCACAGTCGTGTATATCTATTATTTCATCAAGTGTGACCGGTGCTTTACTCTTCTTCTTCTTCGGAATGGTACTGGAAGCAAGAGAATGAATTACCATAGAAAGTTCATTTTCTTTCTCTGTTGTCCTCGGTGATTTCTTGGGAGGTGTTGTTCCTTTAGTATGATGCATGGTGTGAACTTGTTGTTCGGTTGTAGACGTCTCTACTTGAACTTTTTCCTGTTCTGCAGGCTTGTCTGCCTCTTCATTTTCCTTGGCAGGTGTATCACTCAGTTTATCCTCTCCACTTGCATCTTCCTTATCCTCATTTGTATCTTTTTGCTTCTCCTCATGTTCATGAAATTTTTCCTCTGGTATGTCTGCATCAGGCTCCTGTGGTGTCTACTGTGATTCAGTCAACACATTGATTGCATGAATCAAGTAGGGCAGTTTACTGGGTATATTTTCCTCTGAAACATTAGTTGTGTCCTTTTCACTTGTGGGCTTGGTGGTGACAATGACATCTTCGTCTTCCTTTACTTCATCAGTAGGATCATCTTCAGTGACATCTTGTATTGTTATGTCATTTGTTTACCCTAATGATTGCAATATTTTTGGAATGTCATCCATGGCCTTACTTGCCTATGTGGTTAAGTCAATTGGATTAACATCCTTGATGTCATTGATCAGTATGTGTTCGGGGCTCATTGTGGCCTCCTTCTCCTCAGGGTGAGCAGTTTTGGTTATATCTTGTTCCTACTCGGGTGGATTGAAGATTTCATTCTAAATCTCATTGCTTTCTTTGTCAATGTCTTCTAATTTGCCCTGTAGTACTTTGTATGATCTCATCTTTGCAGAAAAATTATTTGCATGCTCCTTCATTGTTGAATCAATTTCTTCAATTGTGGACTCGAGAATGAAAGTAACTAGGGATCTTTCCCTCATTTTTTTATATGTGTGCAAGGCATATGTCCATCTTGCTGATATTTTGTCATTGAGCTCTTTTGGAATATTCATGTTGAATTGTATCAGTACATACTTGTATGAAACCATTGCCTTAATTATGGCCTCTTCTATCTTATTCTGATTCTCAGGAGACAAGGTTAGCCATTGTCTAATCTTGTGATGTGATATCATGTCTGTGTTGATGATTGACTCTGCAACTTCATCAATTATTTTAGGTATTTTAGCCTTTTCTTCTAGGAGTCTTTGTTCTCTTTCATCCTTTTCTATATCATCCTTGTCTTCTTTTCCTCTTAGATATTTCCTTCTCTATTTCGGTGTTGATTACCTGGTAGAGGATGTATTCTTCCTTTTGTGATATGTTCTCACCGTTCCTTTCTTCAAGGGTGGTGAGTCTACCTCTTTTGTAGTCTTACTCCTAGTTCTTGATGCAGTCATCACTTTAATAGTTCTCATTTTCTTGGCTGGTGGTGCATCTAATTCAGTAGAATCAGAGTCAATTAACTCTTTACCTTCACTGACGAGTGACTGCCCCTCGGTGACATCTTGTTCCAACTCTTCATCATTTACCAAAAGTTTCTTTTGAAGAGTATTTATTATTTTTGTCTTCTTTCGGTCTATCTTCTTCACTACTAAGTCAGTCTTGATTCTAGACTTGGCTTCCTCATATGTGCCAAATCAGCTCAATGATTTGTCCATTGGTTCATTTAGTAAGGCTTCAAAAGCCTTTGTAGCTCGATCGATGTTGATCTCATAGTCCAATGGTGGTAACCATGTTGTTCTTGGTACAACTGGTTTGATAAGTGTTGTATCGGTGTCCACTATGAAACATATGTCATCTTTGTATTGTTCAACCAATTGTGCATGGATTCTCATTCTCTTCTACATTCTATCCTTGAAATTGGTGAAGTATGCATCCATTATAGATGTGAAGTTATCCCCTAGTGACTTAATGAATTCACTAATCTGTGCAGTTATTTATCGGGTTGTGTCCCAAGTGACATTACCGACAGAAGGGAAGAAATTCTAAAAATAGAAGAATGTGCACTTAAGGAGGGAACCCAACTTACATGTATTAGATCCGGCTGATCTAATTGTCCTCATCTTTTCTTCTAGTTGCTTCAGTAGCAGCTTGGATAAGTCCAGTTGAAGTCCCTTCTTCACAATCTTATAAGTAGTGTCAACTGCTCCACATGCTATGTTGTTCATTCTGCTAGCTTGGAATATCTTGTACCCAATCACATATGCACTAAACTTTATTTTAGGGTCGGTGATTGTATTAACTTTCAATCCTATTCTGTCCCATTCTACCTTAGTTTTTTGATCTCGATGTGTGGAGGGTGTTTTAGGGCTTTAGCCTTTTCGGTTATTGGATAACCAGTTACAACATGAATCACATCCTTTGTGATCGGTTTTGGTTCATCCAACCACATTTTTCTATCATGTACCCAGCTAAGTACAATGCATATCCATTCGGTCTTGAACTCTCTCAGGAATAGTAGGGAATTGGTTAACCCTTTCACCTCAATGTGCTTGTGTTCATCTTTTAGGTTTCCATCCTTGCATAGCTTTTGGTAAGCTTCTTCAATCTCAAGATCTCCGATCTCTGCAACCTTGCAGTGGATGTATGCATGGATATCTTCAACCAGAAAAACCCTAGGAGGGATACTTAAAAATGCTCCCTTGTCATCGGGTTGAACATCAACCTCAGGGAAAAACTTAGAGTTAGGCTCCTCACAAGTTGTGTTCTTGATCAGGTTGATCTTCTTGTCCTTTGTGTTCTTGATCTTTAAGACTCGCGAGGTAGTTTCCATTGTTCATAAAATATTTAGGGCTTCTTGTAAATAAATTTTTAGCTCAGCAAGTCTAGATACTCACTTGATCTTTGTTGTGGATGATTGAAATTTATTAGAGTAGCCTTTGAATTTGTTGTGAATTGTTCTGCAATCTTGTCGCTCTTAGTCGCTTTCTTCACTTTTTTGTTTACACTTTATCATTTGGTGAATGAATGTGATCTTTGTTGCCCTATTTATAGAAAATAACCTAAGTGGTGCATTGAATGCTTCAGTTACCACTCGCTCGATGAAATAAAGATGCTTGGGTATCATACCAAAGTCTTCATCCTCGGCGAGTATACTATGCTCAGGGTAAGTGACAACTTAGTTGTACTTTTCACATGCTCATTGATGGTTCTCGGTATGTAGCAAAGACTTGATTGTCTTTCACATGTTTACCAATGATTCTCAGTTTATATTGACAACTTGGTTGTTTTTCATATGTACATCGACGATGCTCGGTATGTATTGACCGACGAGACTGGATTCACAAAATCATAAAAAGTAATACCATAGTGCATCTCCATTCATGCTAATTTGGCATATTATCAATGAATATTGGAACTGATGTAAAATATAGCTTTGTACAGTGCAGTTCCATACTTACTTGTTTTGCTTAGGTGGGGGTGGTGGAATCACTAGATCCATTGGATGAGGTGTCACCAACTGTAGTGCTTGGTCCAACATTATCATTGATTGAATCTTTCCTCCACATTTGATTTCTTATCTTCTTGATGTCTTCAATAGTATTTCTATTTGCAAAATTTCTTGACTTTGTCACTTGGTTTCTGCAGCCTTTTCTTAAGTGCCCGACCTTATGACATTGTAAGCATGCCATTCTGGGGTTATTCCAACTTCTAGACCTTCTTGTCCATTTCCTCATATAGTTAGCAGCTATATGTCCATATCTTCCACATGCTGTGCAATTTACCCAAGTGTTCGAATCCCAAACATATGTATTACTAAATCTCCTCGGTTTATATGCATTTTCTTGCTCTTTTGGTTTCCATACTTGCTTTTCTTTTTCCTACATTCATGAGATGTGTGGCCATGCATTTTTCAAGTAGGAAAATATTTTTCCATGTAGGATTCCTTCTTTGGTTGGTTCACCTTAGATCTGCATTCATGTGCTTTGTGTCCATTCTTGTTACAGTTATAACAATTACCTATGAATGTAGAAGTAGATTTAGGAATACCTTTAGCTTTGTTCTTGCAAACATTTGATGTGTGGTCTAGTTTTCCACAGTGATTGCATGATTGCTTCTTTGCTCTTGGATTTGTGTAGACATTCCTTTGATCAGATTGGTTTGATGATTCTCCATGCTCGGTATACCCTAAACTGATATTCTTGTTGAGTCGTCTTTGTCCATTCAGGAAATCATCCATTCTTTTTTTACTTTCTTCAGCTTTCTTGATCATATCATTATGTTGTTGCTGAATCCTTACTTCATGCTTCAGTTTCTCATTTTCCTCTCTTAGTTCACCAATAGCTTCCAATTTCCCATTAAGTTCCATGTTCACTCGGTTGGCCTCATGACTCATAAGAACTATTTGATTGGTGATCTCATGGATATGTTCAGTTAGTCTCTGTATCTCAGTTTCTTTCTCTTGCAATTTCTTAGTAATCTTCCTCCTGTCATCAATAGCGAAAGTTCTTTCTTGTTCAGCTTGTCTAGCATTATTCATAACATCAATCATTCTTACCATTTGTGTCTCTTAACCAATTTGCAGTACCCTCACTTATTCAGTCAGATGTTGATTGATTTCATTCAGACTTGTAATGCTTCCTTTAGATGTATCAGACGTACTACCAGATCCAGATCCTGATGAATCAAATAAATCAGGTATCTCTTCTTCATGATAGTCAGTTTCATTGTAGCGAGATGCCATGAATTTTCTTTCAGCCAATAGCTCTTTCATCTTAATTCTTGCTTCTTTGTATTGCTCAAATAAAACCTATATCTACAACTTTTGATTCTCAATATTCTTGTCAAGCTTATACCTTTCCATTGTATGATCTTTTCTCTCAAGTGATTTAAACTTTTCCTAACTTTTCCAAATAAAAGATCTAGCTCTGATACCAATTGTTGGAATAATGGAAGGGTGTGTACTGAGAGGGGAGGGGTGAATTAGTACCCTTAAAACTTTTTATTAATTAACCATAGTAATCTTTTCTTGAGTAACTGACCATTGTATCTTTTCTACTCCATGCATGTAATATCATAACATAAATGTAATTGCATGTAAACAAACATAGAAACATTCATGAAACTAATTACACATGACACAAGAATTGATAACGCAGAAAACCCCTATTAGAAGGTAAAAAATATGGTGGGGATGAAACCCACAAAGCTTCACTATCTGCAGAATGGAAGGTGTCGGTTAAGGCTACAATTTGTGATCACTTCTGATGATCTTATCCTGTTAGGAGTAACATGTTAGACTTGATAAGTCTACTCTGTTAAGATATTTTAACAACGCAATGTATGTGTGCACTCGGTTAAAAGATTTACAATAAGACTGTTAAGTCCACCTTCTTGAAGGATTTTTTTTGTTTGCTACAATTGTTAGAGAGTAGACAAAAATGTAATTGACCTGATAGCTTGCAATCTTGAATTGCTGATTATAGATCCATTAATATCACAAAATATATGTATCACCTATAGTGATGGATAATACCTATGTTCTGCTCGATAGCCTTGTATCTAGTTCTTCATAGCTAAATTCTTCCTTTTGTGTCCTTCTGCATGAAACTCTTTGTCTGCTCAATAGATGTATTCTCTGGCTATAATCATCATGTTATTAATTGATTATACATCTATATATACAATTTATTTGACCTAATTAGGTTTCACGCTTTACAAGAAAAACTCTATGATCAAAGGTTTACAACTTGACCTTGATCTCCTAGTTTGCATGATTATTATGGTGTTAAACTAATTAAATCCACATATTACGGTGTTCTTGATCCACAAAAATAGTTGTCCATCTAAGCATAAATCTATTTTAAAGACTAAAGTGCTTTAGCTGGCGTGTAGTTTGAGATCCGCTTTTCTCGGGAATAAAACTGTCTCTCGGTAGACTGGTGCTTGGGTTACTCTGTAGATTGTGCTCTCGAGTTACTCTGTGAATTGTGCTCTCAGTTTACTCTTTGAATTATCTATCGGTGATAGTGCTATCAGTGTTCACTGATTTCGGTGATCACTGTGCTAAGACATTTTTGGTGACCTCTGCGCTTGACTGTTTCGATGACCTCTGCGCTTGACTGAATGCTGTCACTCGGTGATCATGTAACCGACGGTCCAAAAACTGTTTCCTTGTATACTAATGACAACTTATGATCCTTTAAGGATTCACACACACACACACACACACAATATGTTACATTCTGGTTTTGTACTTTAATCATATATCGAATGACTTAACCGATTTACTAAGCATGATCTCAGACTTGATAGCATATCATATTTAATCATGCCCGATCGAGCCTTGTACTGTGAAGTCACCGTAGATCACATTGGTGACTCACATAGTGATCCGGACCTTGCAATTCAGATTTTAGTCGATCCAAAGTGATATTGTTAGTGTATTTGTTATACAGATCGACGTGGTATTGTTAGTGTTAACAAAATTATTATCAAGAGGCATGACCATGTGAGGCCATGACCCTACGTGGCTCATGCGACATAAGGGTCATGTCCTTACATAGTCATGACCCTCCACCTTCTATATATATGTCGTGTGATCAGTGCTAAGAGGACATCAATCACATTGGCAATCTCCTTTATGCATTGTAGACTACATTCTTAATATACAACAATCATCTTCCTCAACAAATACAATATAATTCTGAATATTCAAAATTGTGATTACCTGTTGCATTATATATACATCAGTTAAAGAGCAATCATAGACCTACAGTTTCAAAGAAGAATTCATTATTATCTGAAGAATAAACTAAATCTGGAATAAGTCTATCTCTATCTTCGATCTTATCTTCCTTAACAAGCGCCACTTCAATAGAGTGTAGAGAGTCAACAAAAGACAATGATAAAATAATGTTTTAATTTCGATTAATATTTATATTTATGCTCATGCTTAGTAATTTCTGTTGTGTTGTAGGGTTTTTAATTATTAGTAGTTTAGTTTGATTAATACGGTGCTGCTAATTAGTTTTTGAGTCTTACAAAATTTCCCTACATACAGTCCCCTTATTCCCCGATGATGGTTTGACGTGGCCGCCTATAAATTTTATTAATTTGAATGACCCCTTCTTTGGTGACTGGGATATTAATTTCTATTGTAGTTCGATGGATATTGTAAGATCATACAATCTGTCCGAACTTAACAGTTCCTTTGTGCCCTTAATGACGACGAGCAGTTCGCATGTGAGAACTGTCATTTGCGAGTTGGATGTAAAGAGTGACTCAAATTGTTATGAAAACACTGACTACCTTCATTCATTTTGGGTTCATGTGCCTTCTTCTTTGTTGGTTTCAAATTTGGGTTTTTACATTTCAACAACACTTCGACTCTAGTTTATGATGCCATGGGGGGGGGGGGGGGGGGGGGGGGGGGG
>MU225200.1:61147-80783 GCA_018584345.1 Thuja plicata
ACTCATTTTGGTGTCTAAACCCGGTTTTGCTTGACGAATCCGGAATTGCAATTTAGAGAAACAAACAACGGATTTGCAAAAACGAGAAGTGTCACTCCCAAAAACGGGAAGTGTCACTCCCAATTCCATGAAACAAACGGGGCCTTAAAGAATTAACAATTCCAAGTTATCGTGCGAGTTTGCATTATAAGTTATGACCGATTATGAATGAAGTCTAAGGGTTAGGAATATTGAAGAGACATGAGTTATAGCTTTTCCAACGTGGCTGATCATTCTCAATATATACCGTATATAAAGGCAGTCCCAAATCATTCAAGGATCATCCAAGGTTAGATTATGGAATAAAGAAGAATGAAATGCAGTCCCAAATCATTCAAGGATCATCCAAGGTTAGATTATGGAATAAAGAAGAATGAAATTTAGATGTTGAGTATTTTTGAGATGAGACTAGTCAAAGAGGAAGGGATATAATAATTCTCATTGGAGAATAAACTAGTTAATATATACTCTATAAATATGTGCGTTCAAAGGATATAATAATTCTCATTGGAGAATAAACTAGTTAATATATACTCTATAAATATGTGCGTTCAAAATTTTCAACTTTTTTTTTTCTATTAAAGGTGAATGATGAAAAAATTCAACGCTTCGATGCATCTCGGCGTATTTTAAATATAGAGTATATATTAGCTAGTAGCAGCCGCAACACCAGTAACACATTGAATTAATTAATTTGATTAGGGTTAGCATTTAGCGTAACAATTTATATCATGATTCGAGTTAGCATTAGGGTTAGAGTTTGGTTTAGATTTTTTATTATATGATTAGGGTTAGGGCTTAGTTTTATTAACTTGATTAGGGTTAGCATTTAGTGTTGCAATTTATGTCATGCTTCGGGTTAGCATTAGTGTTAGATTTTGGTTTATATTTATTATTATGATTAGGGTTAGGGCTTAGTTTTAAGGTTGGGTTTATGGTCATGGTTACGGGAAGAATTATGGTTAGCGTTAGGGTTAGAGTTAGGGTTTGGATTATAATTATAATATGTTTCAAGTTAGGAATAGGGTTTTGGAATTACTAATAGGGTTGGGATTAGAATTATAATTAGGTTAAGGGTAAAGATTTAGATTTTGTGAGGGCTATGGTTTGGGTTAAGGCAATGGGTTAGGGTTAGGGTTTAGACTTATATTAAGGTTAATATTAGGGTTAGAGTTAGGGTTTGGATTATAATTATAATAGGTTTCAAGCTAGGAATAGGGTTTTGGTTAGTGTTAAGGGAAAAGTTGGAATTACTATTAGGGTTGGGATTGAAATTATAATTCTAGGTTAGGGTTAAAGTTACAATTAAGATTCAATATTAATGTTTAATGTTAAGGTTAGATTTATAGTTAGGATTAGAATTTTGTGTTATGGTTAGGATTATATTTAGCGTTTACATAAAATTTAGGTTTTAGGGATTAAGGTTATAATTATCATTAGGGCCACAAAACAGTTAGTTATTTAGTTATGATAGAATAATAGTCATAGTAGGTTTAAGTTCAAGATTAGGGTTGGTGTTAATGTTAGAGTTCAATTAATGGTTAGGCTTGGGATTTATACTATGGCTATGATTATGCTTAGAATTGGGATTTGGGTTAAAGACACATTTAGTGTTTCATATATTTCTGACACATCCATTGTAATTAATTTTTTACATATATTTACCACATCCATTTAAAGAAATGTTTTAATCTCACACATTTTAGATAGTCATGTATAAAATAATAGTTAGGCTTAGGATTTATACTATAGTTAGAATTATGCTTAGAATTAGGATTTGGGTTAGAGACACATTTAGTGTTTCATATATTTGTAACATGTCTATTGTAATAAATTTTCACATATATTTGCCACATCCATTTAAAGCAACCTTTTAACGCCACACATTTTAGAAATCCATGTATATTACAAATAAATAGCAGAACAAAATTGTTTATGAATAGTTAAAATATAGATTTATGGAAGTCTACTACTATACCTCACTTCAATATTTAAACAAATTTACTTGTATTGTATTATAATATAAGTTAAAGAAAACTGGCAAACTTTTCTAAAACGAGTAAAAGGTTTGGAAAAATTTGTCAAAAATTATATCTTATGTATTTTTGACATATTTAATATTACATATAAAAAATATGTAATGTTTTTAGGAGACACATAAAAACCATAAATGCTAAAAATAAATATTGTCGTTTGTCAAACTTATATAAATCAAAGAGAAAAAATATGTTTCACTACAACCATTTTGAATAACTAAGAAGTATGAAAGGTCAAATAAGAACTAACTATATGTAAAATAGTTCGCCGTAATGATGTAAGTACATGACATATTCTTCAACGATAAGAATAGTATTGCGACCTTTATTTGCATAATGGTCGCGATATACTTCTTTCATCATAGATGGAAATGCATCTACTTTTAGAGATGCCTCACGAACTACTTTTGCAACATCTTCCATTTTCAATATTTCAAGTTCTTCAATATTGTCAATCATTAAGGTTGTGTGTTCAACAACTTTAATGACGCCCCTGCATGCCTCTAAAATTAATCTAGCACATTTGTCCACATTAGTTTCAAAAACATCATTCGAGTTCACAAAGGCATTTTGGCTTGCAACAATGATTTCTGATTCGTTCTTTGAAACATCCATAGTTTGAATTATTTTTTGCAAATTTAAAATTAAAAAAAAAAAAGATTAGTATTTCGAAATTGTGATATCATGTATTAATTAAAAATATAAAAAAATTACAGTAATAAAACATTATCATATGAAATATATCATAGCCTAAATAAACCTTAAATAAAAACATGAATAGACATTTTCTTCCCTTCAAATAACTAACTTGCATCAAACATTGTGTATAAATAAATGAATATATAGATTTTTACTACTAAGCATTTGGATAAAGAGATAAATTATCATGATATTGTTAATTATTGAGAGAAGTACAAAAAACAAAAGTGTGTTGACAATATTTATTACCTCAAATAATTTCAAAGGATTTCAATCTACTCTCTTCTTCTTTTCTTTTAGCAACTTGTTTTCCTATCTTCATTTTTTTAATATGTCATATGTGAAGGGTGACATAATTCTTAGTCCTTGCAAAGATTTGACGCGTGACATTGCCACAAATGTGAGACCGCTTCTTTCAGTGGGACCTATATCAATAGTAGCTTTCTCCAGTGTCAACCCTTGTGACTTGTGTATGGTTAAAGCCCAAGCCAATCTCAATGGAACTTGTTTTGTGCTACCCCTATCAATTGCAGGAATTGGAACTCTTTGGGGATGACAATCATCAAAAGGCATTCTAGAGTAACTATCAAAATCTACAAGTACATATGATGGCGGTAGAGGTGGTGCACATCTACGTCTATATACAATACTTTGAATATATCCTAGTGCTCCATTGACAAGACTTGCTTCAATCCTTAAGTTTGAAGTTAGCATTACCCTTGCATCTTTGCTAAGTAATAGTTCCATGTCGAGCTCATCACTTCCATCTCCATCCATTGAACTATGTCTTGTTGTTTTAATAGCAATGCTTCGTGCAATACGGTTTGATAATAATATTTGCTTTTTCTTATTATGATTGTGCACATTATCATTTGTTGAAAATAAATGAACACTATTTTCAAAGTTTCCATTTTCCATACTACTCATGTTTGCGTTGCATCTTGACATAAGTAACATCCAATCATCTAGTGTAGGGTTTGCGTCCCTTATGTTCGATAGAAGAACACGAAATCTTTCTTGCTCATTGCTTTGTCCATCCTGCCTGAATATATGACTTAAAGTAACTACAATTTGGAATTCTTGCCATAGCACCTTTGCATGCCTTTTGCTTTCGTATGATGGTCTATCACTGACAGGGGGCAATTGTGCCAAATCTCCAACCAATATCATAGATATCCCTGGAAAATAGTATAAAATATATATTAAATAATATTTACTTGGGAATTAGTATTCTAATAGTAAGGAACAAAGTATATTACAATGTAGATCTCTTACTCTAAGAAATTTAAATACTAAACATACCTCCAAAACTTTTATGGCTATTTTCTGGAAATGCTTGTCGAAGACGAGAGTCTATGTTTTGGAGTAACCTCTCTCCAAGGAAGCTCGTTTCATCTATCAATATATATTTTATGTGAGACATTTCCTCTTGGAAACTTGCAAGTCTTGGTGACTCTTGCCTCTCCTCAGTGCTCTTGGATCCAGACCCTTGATTATGAGGGAATTCCATTCAGATACAGAAAATGCCAAAAGGTTGGCCATACTGCTGCCGGGTGTTTATCGGATAGGGTAAAATCAAAGATATCGCCCTCTTGGTGGGTGGGTGTTGATGACAAGCATTATTCGATTAAGAAAGTTTCTAAGGAAGGGGGAATGGACTGCCCATCTTAGGATCTTCCCGCTTCTAATGCCTCTAATGTTGTTGCTGTTGTCCCTGTCACTGCCGGGTTTGTGGGGGTGGACAACCTTGCCTTTCTTGCTGTGGGTTTCTCTGCAAATCCTTTGTCTTTGCAGAATGATGCGGTGTTGATGGAGGAAGGATGGAAAACTGTCAATGGAAAGAAATTTAAGTCTCCTAAGCCTCCTTTTGATATGAGTTTAAGGTCACATAAGGGTGGGACTAAATGATTATCTTGTTGCCCTTTTTGTTGACTGTTGTTCTGGTCTTGGTTTCTTTTTGGTGGGAGCATTTGCGTGCTTCCTTCGGTTTGCTTGGTGTTGTTTCACAATTGTTTCTTGGTTCTTTTAAAGTTTTATCTTTCGGTTTCTTGTTGTAAAAGGTTTCGGGTCCTTTCAAGACCTGTTTTTACTTAATTAAAACTTGCAAGTCTTGTGCCTTGTAGCTCACTAAATTCTTTTATTGGTATTCTCAACTTAGAATGAATTGTTGATGCTCCAGTGTTGAATGCTGCAACTCCCGTCGGTGCTAGTAGAAGGAGAGGATATTTTTGTGGATATGATGCATTTTGTAGTGCTTGTCTGATTGCACCAATTAAATATGACTTTCATGTTCTTGCTGTGCCTTGGATTATCATATGTAAGGGTGATGTATCTTGACATGTATGATAGTGGGATATTATGATGTTAACTGCTTTATTTTGTTTGTCACTGAGGTTTCCATAGTCCACATATTGTGGTATCTCATCATGGATAAGACAACCTATATTTCTCATCAAGTTAATGAAATTTATAGCTTCATTTGAGTATTGTTCACTTTGAAATTCTTCAGACCAATTTGTCTGTCGATCGATATCTCCTCCCCAACATATCTATCTCTGATATTTGCATAATCTGTCCATGATGAAGTCTAGATAAAATCTCCCATGCGTTCTCTGTAGTAGTACCTTGGGCATTATCATTATCTTCATATTCTGAATCAGACTCATTTTCAGTATTGTCAGAATCTCCTCTTCTTTCTAGGTGCCATGGATTATATCTGAAGTTATCCCATGTTGCAATTATAGATTCATCATTGTTCCCAATATCTTTGTTAATGTCACGAAAAGGTTTATAAAGTAATAATTCTGAAGAGCAAAAATCAATCATTTTTCCGAGTGACGTGTAGGAATTGAGTAAAATCTAGGAAAAACTCTTACAATAGCAGCTATTTTTCTTGGACTCCATTTATCATCACCTCTCCTTTTTTTGTTATATATCCATGATTTGGCAACATCAATAAGGCATAAAGCTTCCATGTATTGTGGCCTATTCTTGTAAGCATCGATGAAAGATATAGTATGTTCCTTATTGTCTTCATCAATATTTAAGTCTACACGTTTGAATACTTCCTTTGAAACATTTAAATTGACAAATACTCTACTGCTCTGCACCAATGGAAGTTCTAGTAGCATATGACTTGTTTCTTGGGCCCCAATATCCCTTTCTATCAATGTTTCAGTGGGAAGTTGTCTATAAACTTTTGGTGCTAAATCATCAGGATTTTCTATATTTACTAGTCGAAATAATATCTGATGGTATGTCTCTGAACTTCTTTCAGCTTTGGCTGCATACTGTGCAATATACTTAATCACAACATTTTTAGACATAACAGGTTGTAAATCAATATTTGCTCTCCAAAGTTGAAGTATGTAACGGTTGTATGAGTTAACTCTATCACCATTTCTGAATGGCTCAAATATTATCTCACCAGTTTCTAAATCTTTCTTTATTCTAGATCCTTCTAAATTCAATGACCACGGTGCATTATACCTATATTTCATTAACATATTTTTTTGGTAAATATAATGATATATTAAAGGAAAATAATATTAACATCACTATTGAATAAAATTGGTTAGGAAGTATTTACCTCCAAACCAATTTCCCTCTCTTTTTGTGTAGACATGCACCTTCTTTACACATTGTGTGTCTTTGTACAATATTTAGAATCTCATCATAGTCAGTGTTGAAATCAGTTTCGACCAGTTGTCTGATGTTTTTCAAACATGGGTGTAGACTGAAATTTTGGTATGCCTGAAACATAGATTTAGATCTTTCAATATCATATTTGTTCTTATTTTAAAGTGACTACATTAGCGATAAGGTTTAATTTGTTAAGTTTCTATAATCATACCTGTATATTTCGGAGGTGTGTATCTTATCAAGGGTTGCATGCATGAACCAAATCATGGAGATATGATGCACAACATAGTACAATTGATCTTGATTATTCCAATCAACATTATCAATTTTTGGTGCTCCTTTTAACCATATAAAACCATGCACATGTGCGGATCCCCTATGCTGCCATTCATATCAGAACCAATAGTCTTCAACATTCATTCCATTCTCAAGTATCTCTTTTCTGAAAGATGTGTTTCGTAAATGCATGTATTGTGCAACAATGTGTGGGTAGTCAATGATATTTTGTTTCCTCCACATCTGTGCTTCTTGTGGATCACTTGGTGGTATTTCAGGCATCATTGCATGCAAGTCTGGCCAGTACAAGTCAGCTGCGCTTAATGTAAAAAATATTGTCAGCGTTCGAAGTTGAAGCATATATGTTAATTATGCTCGACAGTTTGTCCAATATGATCAGGTTCCCCTTAAAGTGGTCCCGAATCGCATCAATCTATCTGCTAGATGGGAGTGTGGTGTTTTCTCCATATGTTCAAGCAACTATTGTATTGTGATTGGCATTTCGTGTAGACTTATTTTCACACAAACACTTGTGGAGCTGTGCTCGGTGTCTCATAATCATATTCATCATATAGTAACGAAACCTTGGATGCTTTCCAAATCTATTATCTCTGTATCGTAGAAGGTGTTTGACATATTCATGTAGATGTACTTTCCTTAGTCGTGGTTCCAACCAATCACATTTACCAGTGGGAAATAAAGAGGGAAATCTCATGTCAAGCGAACCCGACATGGTATATTCATTTATGGGAGATGCACCAATGTTAGGCCAATCCATCATTGTTGTTGGGTCTACGTTAGGATTTTCTACCCATGCACGAATCAACTCTATTTCCCTCTGTGCATTTGGTGGTTTGGATGCCATCGATGTTGTGTGCTCTATTAAATTTCTCTCATCTGATTCCACCAAAGGGCCGACAAAAACAATGCCATCTTTGTCCGAGTCAAACTCCATATGTATTGTTCTTAACTCACTGAAAATGTTATGATTTGTATTTGGTGATATATTGTCCAAAGCATTTTCATCAACAATCACATCAGAGTAGAACTTATCATGCATAATTTTATATCGTAAGGCAGTGTAGACACGATCTTTATTTACTGTGAAGTTGTAGTTTGTTCCACGTTGATCCTTTCTACGTACTACAATCACTGGAAGATTTTTAACTAAATGTGGCAATTTCTTTGCCACACTTTCAATGTTCTGTGGAAAACTTATTGTGTGCCCTATATATTTTAATTGACCACCTATGGCATGTGTCACTTGTAAAATTAGGCTCACACGTGCAATGAGCATTTCTTCCACTTTAGTTAAGTTTGCTAATTCCATTGGTTGGGCCTCAAGATCCATATTGTTTTCAATTGAGAATCTATGGTTTCCTTTTTCTTGTTTGCATCTGGTACAAACAGGACCTTGGGGAGTGCGAGAGACATTAATTCCTATGTAACATTCTTGACAAATGTAGCACATTGCTGGTGATGCCAACCTATCCAATTTATTTCTAAATACCAATTGGAATTTCATGAAATTGGTTTCTAGGAAGCCATTGGCATCTGGGAAATCATGTTGAGCTGATTCAGAACTTGATCGTATTCCATGCTGATTTATATTTTCTGGTGTTTCTGCAACATGTTCAACTGACCTAAAAGCTTCTTCTTCTTCATTCCTTTCATTATCTATAGGATGTACCCCAACATCATTATGTTCTCTTATCACTTGTTCAACATGTTCCTCCTCAGATGTGCATTGACGTGTATTTCTATTTGTGTCTGTATGTTGCAGGTTGACCATGTCTTGTCTTTGAGGATGAGAGTGATGTTCAGGGGTTTGGTGACATATTTCTGTTAACAATACCCTCTACTATTGTTTCACTTTGTAATTGTTCAATAGTGACATCTGATTTGTGTTTACCATAATGTTCTCCCCTTCAACTTCATTCCTTCGACTTCTAGATTGATCCATTTGAGCATCTAGCATTTGTTGCATACGACGTCTACGATATTCCTGTTGATATTCTCTTTTGTATTGTTTTCTTTGTTCCTCCGTTTCGAAGAAGAGTTTCTTCGGTTGAACCATAGCTAATATATAAAACACATATAGAACTTAAATAAATAGAAAATAGTTGTTTATATTCTTGTAAAAATAAAATTTCAAAAATAAGAACAGTATATAGTAAATAGCAATGTTCTAAAAAACTTAATTAATAATATTAAAAATAATTATTGAAAAATATAACTTTCAAAAATAGTAAAGACAAATACTTTAAATTAATGTATACTTATATTATAAATGTCAGAAGAACAGTTCAATAAAAAAGATTTGGGCACGTGTATTCATCATATATGTAATATCAAATCTACAACTTTAAACCATTGATATATAGTAATTTAGTTAATGTAGTGTATAGTCGGAAAATAGAAGCACTTCCATGGTAGACTGGTTTAGCCTTCTGAGTAAGTGGTTTTGGGGTCATGTCAAGTGCCTTGAATGGGTTCCTGATTTAGACTTGGCTTTCCCCCTGTTTTGCCCCAATTCTCCACCTTTCTCTGGCCAATTCTTGGCATTCTGGACTACAAATCTGAGATCTTTGACCTCAGGGTCAGGGTTGAACTTTTGGGTCTATGTCGACCTCGACCCTGACCTAGGTCAAGGTCGACCTCGACCTTGACCCAGGGTCCAGATTTCAGGGTCCCCCAGTTTCTGGATGTCGGTCTTTGAAAAGGTTAATTCCCGCTTCCGGGTTGGCTGTTTCGGGTTCTGAAGCGATGATTCCTAAATTATATTTAACTAAGGTCCTCTCATAGGGGTAAAAACTTTAATTGGACTTTAATTCTCCTATGTCGACCTCCTTAGAAGATTGTGCCCTAATTTCATATAAAAGGGAGCCTTTCTCCTCTCATTTTCTCTAAGTCCTCTATTGAAGCCTAAGCATCCTTGAGCAATTGAGAAGCATCATCAAGTGAAGATTCAAGCAAGCAATCAAGCAAGATTTGAAGCAATGATTCATCCATCATCAAACATTCAAGCATTCATTTTCATCAAAGAGATCCATGGGAGGCCATTGAAGGATTCAAGCTACATAGTGCCCTTTTGGTGATCTCTTCATCCATCTTCTTCCAAGCCTCTTCATAATCAAGAACCCATTCAAGATTTGGTGTTGGAGATCAACACGCAATTGATTGAAAACATCCTACATTCTAAATTCTAGATCCATTGGTGCATACATACTTGTGGATTCAAGGATTCGAATCCTCCACAAGGACTTTTACAAGCAAGGTGAATTTATGCATTTACTTTGTTTACTTCTGGAATTTCAATATTATATATATTTGAGGTTAATTCCAAAATCAGGGTTTGACCAAGGCAAACCTTTCCCCCCAACAAAAAAAATCTCTTTTTCTTGCAGGTACAAGTTTAGGATTGAAGATTTGAGGCCAGACCTGGATACCCTTTTCAGCGAACTATTGGGATCCGCGGATAGATTTTTTGTCGGACATGTACAGGTCAGGGTCGAGATTATTGGGTCAGCGGTGAGATTATTGGGTCAAGGTCGACCTTTTCACAAGACGGTGTCAGATCGGAAAAAGATTTATGGGTTTTGTTCGTCTCTGCATTTCCTTTCCGGATTATACTTTAGATTTTCCAGAAATAGAGTACAGACCCCATAAAACAACATTCTTTGATATGCAATTCTTTAAGGTTAGTACTTCCTCTCATCCTTTTCAATTACTGTTATATATCATATCTATTTAATCATAAAACATAATTTAAGATCTTCCTTTCTCTCATTTCCAAATGGTTGATTCATTTGTGCATTGATCCTACTCTAGGGTTAATCAACTTGGATCTCTCATTTGTGCATTTGGGGATAAAAGAGGAATATCTTATCTTCCTTCCCCCTATATGCTTAATCACATTTCAATACACATTCAAAACCTAAATTAAATGTAAAGGTTAAGGAAATATACAATCTACAAAACCAATCAATCAAATTTTCCCCCTTTACATGTAGTACTTTATTTAATTTTAATATTCAAATTTATCTATAATTTAGGACTTATGGGATAATTTTTTTAGTGGTTTTATATAGATATGCAATTTTATTTGGTTAAATATACTCTGTGTCACTAAATCAATAGTTCATTTTATATGTTATGTCAATTGTTGATTATATATGAGGTAAAAAAAGAAAATGTCTCTTTTAGAATACAAATAACACTTTATTTCAAAAATATGAGATTAATAGAGCGATAAATACAAAATTTGATTTTGTGTTTTGATAAAAACACAAGATTTTATTTCTATTTTAATAAATACAAAATTGTGTTTTGCATTCTACAAAATTGTTTGTTGCATGTAGTACAATGACTTTTTCTTACATTACATTTCATTCAAATATCTTTGAAACCCATCTTTAATTAACTCAAAGTCGCCCTGTTCATATTGTTCATAAAACAACTCCCTATAAAAGCCCCCAAATGCAGCAAATATATCAACTGCGCCATAGAATGATTCAACTGTTTCTTGAATGAAAGTGACATCATTTCCTTCAATTGCATGTGCATGTGAGGCTATGATTTTAAGTCTTTCAACAAGTTCCTTGCGCAAATTCATAAGGTCTCTTCCCAGTTTTTGGACATCTGTATCAATGAAGTCATTTAACTTAATACTTGTCAACGTAGGACTTGTAATTGAGTTCTCCAAATTGGTATCTGCAATGTCTACAATGTCTAGTTCTTCTACATGGTTTTCCATGATTGGAATTTTGATACTTTGTATTTCGTCAATAGAATTTTCCATGACCTAAAATATAGATCCTTAATTTAATCAAAAAATATTTATAAAATAGAACAAAAATATAATTTAACAGGAAATATTATATATTATAAAATTTAATAGCACTAACTTATAATACACACACACACACACACACACACACACACACACACACACACACACACACATATATATATATATATATATATATATATATAGAATTATCTATAAAATTATACCATTAATATTACTAGGAGCTATGACCTATAGTAATAAATTATAATGATTTATAACATTTCAATGTTAAAACACAATATATATAACTATCTAACATTCACATCTATATTATACTAACATTAACATCTAACATTAATTATCTATCAAATTATTATTTTTATCTTATTACCTATCAAATTTTCTATTTTCTATTTATCTAATTATCTATCTAATATTAACATCCATCTATCTTTTTAGTTATCTCTAAAGACTCAATGATTCAATATTAGCATCTATCTAATCTAGATTATTTAATATTAATATCTATCTAATATTAACCTTTATCTATCTATTTAGAAAACGTTTTATCTAATAATTTATAATGTTTTGATGTTAGATTACAATATATAGTAATTTATTAACTATCTAATATTAACATCTATCTAATTAAAAATCTAATTTAGATTATCCAATATTAACATCTATCTAAGAATATCTATCTAAGAGCATTTAGAAGATGTGCCTATTTTTTCTTTTATCTTAATTAATAAAAAAATAGGTTAAAAATGGAGTAATGAAAAGAGACAATCAACCTTATTAAAATATTTTTCAAATTTGGTCCCTTAAATCTTGGACTTTGTTATCCTTCTTCAAAATGCCTACTCTTTGCAAATTTATTTTGGATAAATATGGTTAGTATTATTCTACCTATTGATTCATAATTTTCTTTTCATCTATCTAATTTAGATTATTTAATATTAATATCTATCTAATATTAACCTCTATTTACCTATAGAATAATATCTATCTATAGAATACAGTTTATAAATTAATAAAGTTCAATTAATTTTAAAAAATTAAAAATTATAGGTTATCATATAAAAAGAATTTGTATAATTAATAATTATAGGTAAATTTTATATTAAAAATTTAAGCTAAAATTTTTATAATGATATTTTAGATGATGGTGATTTTAACTATTCAATTAAATAAAATGAATTTGTTGAAGATAATATTTTTGTAATTTCAACTAAGAGTACGATAATCTATATAATCATATTGAATTTTTTTAAAAAAATAAATACATTATTATTTAACAGTAAAAATATATTTATAGTTTATCTATTATTTCAATTTTAATATTAAATTTAAACTTAAAAAATTAAATAATTCTTTATCTAATTCAACAAAACTATTTTTCATTTACAAATTAAATAATAATCAAAACTACCCCATAAGGAAATTCTAACTTTCCTTCACATTTTCTTACTGACTGTTCCCTCCGTTATTTCCTACTATAAAGATAAATCTTACTATGATTTTCTATATTGAAATAAAACTAACTACACTATTATAAAACGTTTTTGATTAAGTAAAATAGGTTTTAAAGGGTGCCTGAAACCCAATACAAAGCTAAAGATATAACAATAAGAACTAACATAAAAACAACGGGAACACATACTGAGACAGGCCACAACCAAGGCCTCATATAAAAAGAACAGGATGAAACACTGCAAGAAGAAATAAGACATGGAAATCCAGCAACCCAGAATCATCCAGCAGAAGACGGACATCCAACACTCGAAGCCACAAGAAGGGTCATTTCTTCCCCGTTTGGGATCGAAGGGCCATATCAAACGTGGGCAAATATTTTGATTTTTTCCCTTTCATAGTAGTCCACCCAACATCCACCTCATTGGTCAAACCCTGCCAAGAGATCATATCTGGGACCGAAACTCCCAAATCTGGAGAGCCAAGAGAAGGTTCCAGAACAGGACTAGGGGCAACCAACAAGATTGGTTCAACAAGTGAACCAGTAGCCACCAAGCCAGAAGAAAACAAAGGAGCGTTTCCAGCAAGAGAAACAACAACCCCACCACCATCAGAGACCTGAACACAAGTCTCAGTACAAAGAGTCACCGCAGGGACAGAGGCAGCAGAAACAGACAGAGGAGAGACCTCACCCAGGGAAGAGACCTCACCAGATTTGGCTTCAACAACCTCCAGAGAAGAAGAAACCACCTGAGAAAAGCTTTCGATAGGCGTGGTCTTCCCAATAGTGTAATGTTGAGAAGAGGCCCCCTTCCACCAAGAGGCAAACTTTTTTTTAATCTTCTCCAAGTCACACTGGTCAGCCAAATGACCAATTTTAAAACATCACCTGCACCTGAAGGGGAGCCCTTCATAATCCATGGATTGAATCCAGGCACCTTTAGAGTGTTGCAACATAATCTTTTTCGGAAGACCCTTAGAAATGTCCAGGTCCACCAAAATCCGGGCATAAGTTGAATGAAGAATATTAGAAGAGTCATCATCAACCATCAGAAAGTCCCCAAGAGCCTCACCTGCAATCTCTAACAAAGAATCCACCCAAAGATGAAGGGGGAGGTAGGGAAGCCGGACCCAAATGGGAACCTTGGAGAAAGTCCCAGAGGATGGATCAAAGTCAGGGTGCCAAGGCTTCACCATAAGCATAAACCGAGCATCCCAACTAAAAAACGATCACATAAAATTATTTTCCTATCAGCTAGGTTTCCAAATTTTGCTATGAAAAAACCCCAAGCCATAGGAAAAATTTGAACAGTACCTGAAATAATAGGTTCCCAATGTCGAGAAATCCAGGAGTGAAGGTCAGGAAGACTCGGCCAGAAGCCCTTGAACCTGCAGAGAAGGCCATGGACCGAGAATTCAGAGGACACCGCATCAATTTCCTTCACAACCTCATCCTCCAAAGGGATAGTGATAGGGTTAGAGACCAGAAAAGGAACAAAATCCTTTTTCCCCCTCAGACCCAGAATCAGAGTAGGCTTAGCCATAGCAGATTTACGAGCCGACGACGAAGGGGCCGAAGAGCCAGGACCCCGAGCCTCCGCAGAACCAGGGTCAAGAGGATCCGTAGAGCCAGGAACCCTAGCCGCCGAAGGGGTCGAAGAGCCAAGACCTCGAGTCGCCGCAGAAGGAGCAGAGGAACTAGGGGTCGGAGGAGCCGTAGATCCAGGAACCCTAGCCGCCGAAGGGGCCAAAGAGCCAGGACCTTGAGCCGCTGCAGAAGGAGCCGAGGGGCCAGGGGTCGTAGAGCCAGAAACCTTAGCCGCCGAAGGGGCCGAAGAGCCAGGACTTTGAGCCGTCGCAGAAGGAGCCGAGGAGCCAGGGGCCGGAGGAGCCGAAGAGCCAGGAACCCTAGCTGCCATGCCTCCCTATCCGTATCGATTGCGTCAACACCGATTGTTATCGGGTTGACTAAATCAATGTTTACACTATTATAAAATGTTAAAAATGATATAATATTTCTTTACCTTTTACTGTAGATAGTAATATCCTATACTTCCAATCAATGTCAATAGTAATATACTATAATTCCAATCAATAAGGATAGTAATATTCTACAGCAGTAATCTTTCACTAGATGAACAAATTACATCCAATATGTTTAAGGACAAGAATTCTCCCGCTGGATTGACCCTCGGAAAAGCAAAAAGGAGAATGAGCGCTATACGTTTTGGAGATGAAATGAGTAGCATCGATCCCAGAAAAAAGGGGGTTTGTATAGGCAATTGCATGACAATTGGTAAATATGTCATTTGAAAAATAAAAGCTAAAACATTGGAAACCCAATAAAACAGAATAGAAAAGAAAATTTGCAGAAAATAAAATCCTCAAGCTCACAAAATATAATCTCTCACTGAAAATAAAGCCCAAGTTCACTAAATTAAATCCCTCGACTCCACTGCAAAGCATATTTGCAGAAAATAAAATTCTTTAACTTCACTAAACAAAATCCAGCTCCACTGAAAAGCAGATAATAAAATTCTTTAACTTCACTACACAAAATCCAACTCCATTTAAAAGCAGATTTGCATAAATTAAAATCCCTCAAATTTTCTAAATACAATTCCTCAACTTTACTGAAACGCAGATTTGTAGAAAATAAAATTCTTTAACTTCACTACATAAAATCCCTCTACTGAAAAGCAGATTTTCCAAAAATAAAATCCCTATACTTGAGTTCCACAAAATAAAATCCCTATACTTCAGTTCCAGAAACTAAAATCCCTCTACTGAAACGCAAATTTGTAGGAAATAAAATCTCTCAACAATCAACTTCAAAATGAAATCTCTACTGAAAAGAGGGAAGAGATTTTCAAAAACATAATAGCAGGAAGAGATTTTCAAAAATAATCTTTCCTGATTTTTTTTTCAAAATATGTTGATTTGTTTGAAGGGAGAGACAACATACCTGTATTTTTTTTTGCAACCAAATAAAAAAGCTTGTCTGAAAGAGTTGAAAGGGGCGTCCAAATACTGTACATTCTCAATACAAACAATTGAATCATTAAGAAATTTAATAACATCAAAACAGTCATTCAAATAAGCAATACATAAAAATAAATTACTATGTCTTCAAGAGCTACCAATAGCGATTGTGGGTTTGATTGAAACAAAAATCTTCTTTTAAAAGTTCATAGGGAGATGAATAGGTTGATCTCCCACTATTTGAATTCTATAAAATGTCAGTTACATAAATTCTCAATAATATGCAGCATTCGTTACAATAATATTTTAACGTTCCACTTAAAAATTAATTTTCCGTTACAATATGCAGACATTTGTATTAATTATATTTCATAAGTATTTTTCGTGCATTAATATCCAGCTATGCATAGCTTTTTCATGCATTAATATCCAACGATGCATAGCTTTTTCGTGATTCTTTTCCATGCATGGCTGCAGCTGTTCGTATTCCTAATTAAGGCCGATTTTAGTGGTCCTATCATTTCGGCTTTTTATTTCATGTGATGGCGACGTGGATAGTGTGAATAGCAAATTGCTAAGTTGGTAGCAGAATACGAAATGTTTCCTTTTTTTTTAACACCATTTTTTTTCGAATGACCTCCTATAGAGGGGGTAGGATGCCACTGTAGGTTTACGCCTCTGGGCGTAATAAGAGAATGGTATTATAATTATGACATATATGTTGGATATTGATCGATGGAGAAAGGAATAATGAAACAGATCAAACTTATTATTGGCTGGCAAGCTTCAGTAACTTACTATTGATTACAAAATATTGAATCAGAACATTATTAAGAAACAAGGGATAATACATATAAATACGTAGTATTCATTTCAGTTATAATAGTGAAATCAAAAGTATATATGTGTGTTAGAATAACAGTGAAATTATATATATATATATATATATATATATAAACCACTCTCAAACATTCTGAAAGCATATATTTAAAATATAACTTAAAGTATAAGAAAGGTAAATATGTCACTTATACTTAAATATTATATTTTAAATATTTTAAATTTTTTCTTAGAAGCTGATAATTGCAAAACATTTTAAAATTTTAATTACGACAATGAACAAGCAATTGCGAAACAAAATTGTCAATTGAGAAACACCTTCCTCGATTGCGAAATACTTCCTTCATTTGCGAAATATAATCATGTGATTGCGGCAAAGGTTCGTCGATTGCGGCAAAATTTCGTCGATTGCGACAAACTTCTGTCAATTGCGGCAAACTTCCGTCAATTGCGAAATACTTATGGCAAATGCGAAATACGTTTACAATTTTGAAACTGTCTCAATTAGATACTGTAAAATGACCAAAATCGATTGCGGTAATAAACCAGGCGTTTGCGGCAAACTTTCGTCAATTGCGAAATTACAGTATTTATCAAAAAAATTAAAAAAATGAAACTGCGCCCTTACAACCGAGGCTGAGAAATTTTGTTTGTCGTTTGCAAGCGATTGTCAGGTTGTTCTATTCACGTCGGGTTCACCAAAATGTAAAGATTTAATCCTGCGCACTCGATAACGAGAGTTAGTAGCACCGATTTGCAATGAGGGAAAGCAATCAAAACTACTGAGAACGAATCTATGGACAATAAAATAACAAGCAATATAGAGGAAAACAAACTAATGCAAACACAATTCTTGAAGCTTCTATTGCTTCTCTCTACTATTTCTGAAACACTGTGTGAATGGTGCTCAATATTGGTATTGGCAGCGTCTGTGACTTGGTAGTGTTGAGAAAACGATATTGATTGATCATAAGAATGCTTGATGCTTTGTAAGAATCCTGCAGAGTAAGAGTGCACAAAGCTTGAAATCCTGGATCCTTCAAATGGTTGAGAAGGATTGTTTATATAAAATATGCAAATGATTTGGATGGATGAGATCAATCCCAGAAATTGGAGGGTGAATGGTTGAGATCAAAAGGAACTGGAGAAGCAATCAGTAAACTCCACCTCTTTAACTGAAGAAAAGAGGGGATAGTTTAGTTAACTGAAAAATTGATTGTGAGTTTCTTTTTAGAACTAAAAAGAAGGCTTGGAGTCACCTCGTGGAATTGAAGAGTTGAATTGGAGTTACCTCTTGGAACTGAAGAGTTGATTTATTTGAGTATTTATTTTAATTTTAGAAATTAAAATACTCAAACATGAGATAATTCAATTCTATTTTGATTTAAAATTGAATATTTGAATGAAATTGAATAAATTTAATTAGAAGAATAAATTAATAAGTTTAAATATTTGATTTTAAAATTTATGAAATTGAATTTAATTAATTAATAAAGATTAATTAATTAAGGTTTATTAATTAAATAAAATTAATTATTTAATTAATTTTGGGGAAATGATTGATTGATTAAGTGATTGGATTCAGATGAAATAAGATGATTAATTAACAATTAAAAAACCATTAATTAGTAGAGGGAAATTAGTAATTTAATGTATGGTCGCAAGTCTGTCCATTTTAGGGTGTACATTTTCCCCTCTTTGATACAATGTGATTCATCACATTGCGGCAAAGAATTTTTTTTTTCAGATTTTGATCCTGCCTGGTGCAGAGCACCCTAGGGTTTTTCGCTCCAAGCCCTAGTAACGGTCAGAGTGATCATGGAGCAGATCACGGTTAGCAGGCAACTATCTTCCTAAACCCTAACAACTCATAACTCCTAGCACGAGGGCGGTTAAACAAACAAACCGATGACATTATACTCATCGCACAGTCGCAGGAGATCAGCGGTTAAGTGGAAATAGGGTGCGATGATGCGACGTTAGTGTATCGTGAAGTCAGCAGATGCTCAGCGGTTAGGATGAAACAGCTCGCGATGAAGCGACAATGGTTATCGCAAAGTCGGTAGATGCTCAGCGGTTAGCAGGAAACAGTTTGCGATGACGCGACAAGGCTTATCGCACAGTCGGTAGATGATCGGCGGTTAAGTTAATAGGTGTGGCGACAATGCGACGACAGTGTATCGCCAAGTCGCAAGGTAATCAGCGGTTAAGTGAATAAGTGCTGCAACAATGAGATGACCGTGTGTCGCGTGATCGCAGGACAACAGGCGGTTAAGTAAATGAGTGTTGCGGTGACGCGACAACAGTGGGTCGCAAGGTCGCAGGACAACAGGTGGTTAAGTTCATAAGTGTGCGAGAGCGCGACAACAGTCTATCGCGTGATCGCAGGGAAATCGTCAGCTCGGTTCAAAGCATTGCGAGTGCGCGATAATGATGCATCGCACAGTCGCAAGAGAATCGACAGCTCGGTCAGAAGTGTTACGAGAGCGCGACAGCAGTGTGTTGCAAGGTCGCAGGGTAAGGCATACATGGTTATTAAGACTCGGGACAATGCGATGGAACATTCGGAGTATCGAGCCGAGAAAGAACAACGATGCCGCGACCAGGAGAATAATGAAGCAGGTTGACACGTCAGCAGATGGAAGTTAAAAAGTCATATACGACAAAATGAAAGAGAATGCCATGGAGGAAAATGTTGTCCACGTTGACAACCATGCAGATGATGATATCGATGACAGTTACGGGAGGAAGATGAAGAGCCGAGGCAGTTAGAATCCTCAGGCGGACAGGTAACCTAGAAACGGTTACGAATCAAGAACAGGCCGAGATATAAAATAAAGGAAAGAACCATTTTGGA
>MU225200.1:83460-110673 GCA_018584345.1 Thuja plicata
TAAGTATTCCATGTTTTATTAATGCACATGAATTATTGAGTTTGAAATTTATGCTATAATATTGGCTAGTAAAATCTTGTATGCTTCTATCTTTGGTATTTTCGTATGAGATAGTTTAGTTTATAAGTTATTTGTAATCTCTCTTTGACATACCTTCAGGAGAAGCACAAGAAATTGTTTTCAGAGGTAACTTTGGACGAGGAGCTAAGAAGATTGATATCAGACTCAAAGGGAGTCTGACAGTTCATCTTAAGCAATCTTGGATGATCAACAGTTTGATATATGTTCAATGAGTTCTTCTCTGTGAGAGAAGTTCGAGGTGAAATCCCTTGTTTTCACCCTCTACACTGAGGCATGATGGATGTCATGTGTGTGACTCCATATTTTTAATGGGTCTACCCCTTGCGTACATCATGAGGAAGTGATGGCTTCCAAATGATTATCACTTGTATTTGTAAGAGTTATTGAAAGGTGACGATCTTACAATAACTTGACCTTCTATTGTGATAGACATCTTGTGATGGCTGAAACAGATCATAATAGATAGAATTTGTGGATAGAATCGCCGATGGAGGCAATACACTCTAAAGCTCATGAGTTTGTGGATAGAATCGCTGATGGAGGCAATACACTCTAAAGCTCACGAGTTTGTGGATAGAATCGCTGATGGAGGCAATCCACACAAGAGCTTGTGGATAGAATCGCCGATGGAGACAATCCACTCTAAAGCTCGTGAGTTTATGGATAGAATCACCGATGGAGGAAATCCACATGAGAGCTTGTGGATAGAATCGTCGATTGAGGCAATCCACTCTAAAGCTCGTGAGTTTGTGGATAGAATTGTCAATGGAGGCAATCCACCTGAGAACTTGTGGATAGAATAGTCGATGGAGGAAATCCACCTGAGAGCTTGTGGATAGAATCGTTGATGTAGGCAATCCACATCTTGAGACTATGTTTCTATTGATTACATCACGAGGATGATGCTTTTATTGCTTACATCATATGATTGATGTTGTCAAGTGTCATATAAGTGTTGACATTGGATTGATTTATCCTCCCTAACTAAGAGGGAGTGTTGATGTTTTGTATAGCTATGGTGAGGGTCATAAGTGTTGACACAGGAGACCACTACACATTCTGTTTGATCATCCTCCCTAGCTAAGAGGGAGTGTTAATGTTTGTAGCTTCAGTCGTATGATCATTATAATACATATAATATATGTTGATTAGTAATAATATAAAAAATATATGTTATATTATTATTAATCATATGAAATTTAATATTCAATATTAAATTATTCTTAATTAATAATTGATTAATGAAACATTATAAGATTGATTAAATTATAATTAATGGGAAGAGGCATACCCTTTCTTATAAATAATAATGAGTAGACATGTCCCATGAAAGGACATGTATCTCCTAGCCTCATTCCCAATATAAATGAAAGAGAGATTGTTGCATTTGGAAAACACATACAACATTGAGTGCTATTACATTTGCAGCTATCCTAAAACTTAACACATATGAGTCCATTGGCGATTTGTGAAGCTCACACTTTTGACATTTGATTGATTGTTTGATTGCCATTCACTTGTTGATAACATAGATGATTTATTGCTAAGATTTTGCAATATTTGATTTTTTTTATGATGATTGATTTTTTCACGACATTTTTCTCTTTTTAAGATTTTTGATGACTTTTTAAGATTTTAAGACTTTTTCAGGACTTTTTAGAATTTTTTAGATTTTTCAGGACTTTTAGACTGCCCTCAGTCTAGAAAGGCAATGCAATTATGGATTGATGTTTATGAACTAGTATATGGATGAAGGTCAAAGGTCTCTTAGTATGTCTTGAAGTTGTTTGGATGCCAAGGACTATCCACGTGATGGGATAACATGTTTCTTTGCAAAATAAGGGACTAGACATGACAAGATAAGATAAATACATGGTGCATTGGTTGACATGTGGTTGACAAGAGTGGACATGTCAAGAGGATGTTGAAAACAAGTTCTGCATTTTTATATCTGTATTTTCTATCAGGACCAAGAGATGGATTTGATAGGATAATGATAGGACATGGATAGGGCAAGCAATATCAAGAATGGACAAGGGGAAGGGATATGGATTCAAGACTATGATAAGATATGAAATATGGACCAAAGGGATGTGGAAAACATGACGCATATAGGACATGTGATGCTTCTAGGGAGATCCCTAGCCTTGTCAAGATCAAAGTTGGGAAAAAGGAAATATGGATGTTGGTAAGATAAGGGCTATGAGAGACATAGGCTAATGGAGGAAATGAAAGGGATATGATATGATAGGAAAATATGGATGGAACCTGCCCCCATGTATGGAATGCAAGAGGTTCATAGATTACACATGACATATGTTTGCCAGGTTTTCATCATGGTACTTGCCCAATGTTCATGTTTGTCAGGTTTTCACTAGTGGATGAATATTTTTCTTTCTCTCTCTCTTTTTTTTTTGGAGGATAAAAGACTCGTGATAGGACATGGAGGAAGGACTCAAGCATCTTGCTCTTCAGATTGTAACCTTGAAAGATTTGTTACAATAGATCATGGCTATTGAAGGTATGCTCAAAGATGTTGATAGGGTGATGGAATAGGGGGATAAAAGAGATGAAGATGGAATAGGGTAATGGGTGGTAAAAAATGGATGGGGTGTTGGAATCTTTTTTTTTTTTGTATTGGTGGCGGGAAATGTTGTCAAGATCAGCATTGGCACACACTTTGAGGGGTGGTGGACTAATGGAGGAAAGATGGATGTTGGAGGAAAAGTGGACTTTGGAGTTTGATATTTTGATGGACAAGAGGATATAGATTTTGGAACATGAGGACCCAAGATGGAATTGGAAGGTGATGGTGAAATATATCTGGATGGAGGGTTGAAGGAAGCCTTTGGAAGCTTGAATGCCAACTTTGAATTTTTTCTTTAGTGTGCAAGTCTTGTATGAGAGACTTGGGAATCTATATTTTCTTTGATTTTTCTTTTCCTTGTGATGCTTTAGAACACATTTCTTCAATGAGGGATTTAGGAACCCACATAGTCTTTGATTTTTTTTGTTCGATGGGCCTTTGTGGCCTTTTGGATTCTTTTTTCTATTGGATCATATTTTTCTTAGTTTTTAGATGTCGATTAGATTGGACATGTTGATCCTTGATTGCATGTGGATTCTTGAACTTATGATTTTTATGCTTGGATTCCAAAGGTATAGGGGTTCATAGATGGATATGAATGATATGAAGGGTTCTTGTGGATATGTGGTGGAAACTTTTTCAAGGATGTGTGCCTTTGTTGATCTTGATTTACAAAAGGATAAATGGATTGTAAGCTAGTGGATGGAGGTATATATGGACCTAAGATGGATAGAAGGTTTGAAGGCTTCAATGTATGCTTTGGTTTAGATGGAAGAATGTAGGATCTATGAATGGTACCAACATCTTGAATGTGATCCTTGTAGCCTAACCCATAATTTTTGGGGTTTTCTATTATATAAGGGGGTTCCAATATGCCTTGTTCCTAGATGCCCAACCCTTTTCCTTGATAGTGCATGCTTTGGAAGACCTTCTTAGCAAAGGGATACTTGTTACTTTGATAACAATATGCAAGTACATTTTGAGGTGGAGGAGGTAAGGCATTATAGGATCATTAAGTATACTAGCCTGAATGAAAGTGGATGAACCAAGTTTATATGTAGCAGGCTTATTATTAGCTTTTGTAGGGGCGATGAGATCTTTTGGAGGAAAATTAGGATCATGGAGTGGACCAGACTGGATGGAACTGGAGTGACCCATTTGGCATGTATGGGGTTCACGAACAACTTGCCCAAATGTGCTAGGATCATGAGTGGGGTTAGGAAGAATAATAGGATCCTCAGGTGGAATAGGATCATTTGGTAGGATAGGATCTTGTGAAGAGCATGGAAGATTAAGACATGGAGATGAAGGAATGGTAGGCTCATGATAAGGATGCAAGGGGATGATGGGATCTTGTGGTGGAGATGAAGGTGAAGGGATACTTTGATCTTGACTTGGAAGAGTACCATCAGACTCCATTTTACAGGTGGTTTTCTCTTGACTGAGAATGGAATCATTCAAAAGAATGGAAAGGATGTCATGATCTTGCTTATGCATAGGAAGTGGAAGGTCAATAAGACTTGGAAGGGGATCATTTGAATCAATTTTAAGAGTGAATTGCACGTGACATTGGATAGAATCATTTGGGAGAATGGGTAGGATGTCATGGTCTTTCTTAGGCATATGAAGTGGAATGTCAATAAGCCTTGGAATGAAACTTTGTTCTTGGGATGGAAGGGGATCAACTTGGATAGGATGGACAAGGATAGTGGAATCTTCATGAGTTTATAGAAATATAAGATCTTGGTCAAAAACTACATAAGTTTGGTCATTCTTGGGATCTTGATCTTGATTTTCTTTAGGACTTGTTTCTTCATGCTTTGCATCATCCCCTTGTCATAAGGTATCAATTGGATTATGTATGGTGGATTCCTGGAAGGGTTCAATGTTTTGAAATGAGGGAGGACTTTGAATGGGACTCTCTAGAGTAGGTTTGTCTGGGAATGGAGCATATGGTGGCATTGGATCTAGGATAACTGACTTGTAGAAGGGAATTTTATCATGAAAGGGATTAACTTGAAAATCATTTGTGGATAGCCCTTAGGAGGTCTCATCACTAGATATATCATTCAACAGGAATGGAAAATATTTCTCTTGTGATTCTTCAGGGGATGAAGGACTAGTGGGAAATATGAAGGCTTCTTGTGGGACAACTTCATAGGAGATAGATGTGTCATCAATGTTATTGTTTTGGAATGGACCCTTGCTAGACATAGGTAGATGATTTTGATCTTGCTTAACAATAGAATGATGTCTGTGAACTAGTTTTTGAATTAAACTCTTGAAAGGTTTAGACTGGTCTCCCAAGGATGAAATATTTTCTATTGTGTTTATATGAGAAATCCTCGGTGGTGGATTTGAGGAAATAAGAGGACGTTCATTGATATGTGATGTGATCTGAGACATATAGTCAATAGGGTAGGGATACAAGTCCTCTATAGTATAAGAATTTGGTTGACTTTGACTTTGAAGATCATCTAGCTGATTTCGCAGGTCTTGCACTTGTTCCATGAGGATATCAGTTTTCCATTGTTTGTGTGCCAACTCGGGGAAACTTTATGAATAGACAAAAGGGTTGTTGTCATCATAGTAGTTGGGTTCTCGTTCTTCTTTTTATGGGGGAAATGGGTTATCATCTTGCTCTTTTTCCCACGAGGGAAATTGGTTAATGTAGGATTCATCGGGTTGGGTTCTAGCCTTTGACCTAGTATAAGGTCCCACATAAGGTGTGAAAGACATGGTGTTATCCAGGATTTAACTAAAATGAGTGATATAAAGCAAAGAAAAGGGACAACCTCTCGAAGAGAGTTCAAGGTTCTTATTTTGACAAGGGTAATTCTAAGAACAACTTCGATTTCTATTGATCTCATAGATTGGTGATGATAAGATATGATTTAACTCTTGCCTTAGATGGGACAAAAGTCGCTAATAAAGAATGATGAAGCTGAGATAATGTGATCAAGACAGTCTAATCTAAACTTTTGAATTATCAATGGTAAACAATAGCCGAACCAACAAAGAGGGATGATCCTAGATGTTTTGAGATTCACACTAATTCTTTGTTATTTCCTTAGATGTGTACACTGACCTTTCACATGAAATGGGGAATCTTTTCCAAGGTTTCAGACTGATAAAATGCAGTTCTTTCGACAGATGAATCCTTGTTTGTCTTGATAGAATGAAAACACAGGTCTGTAGGTCGATTGCAGCAGAATGTAAGGTCAATTGTGGTAAACTTTCAGCGATTGAGGCAATAAAGGGATCAATTACGAAAATAAAGGACTTGATTGCAGTCAACTTCCGTCACTTGCGGAAATTTTTTGTCAATTGCAATAAAGTGCAACAATCTTGAAAAATGATTGCAGATTGGGAATTTGTCTAATAAAATGATCTTTCTAGAATAGTGATTTTGATTCTAGAACAGAGTTTGGTTGACACCCTAGACTTCAAACACGTTTGACTCATTTTGATAGTGTGAGATGTATCACACAAGCAAGCACAATAGACACAATGTTTTGAAGATCCAAGAATAAAAAGTGTATGTTTTATAACTTTTCCAAGTTGCAATATTTTCACATGGTTGAAATAGAGACATTCATATTAATCTACGATCAATTGGCTTCAAGATGCAATATTATAGGCCAACTGCTTTTGATGTTCATCAGCTTACACAATAATTGTCACACAACTAGGACACGAAGGTCCATGATGTAGGTGCACGTGTTTTCGCCTTTCCCAGGTATTATTGTCATGCTAATGAAGATCTATTTCATCAACAAAATACCCTGGAACACATATGTTGGGAATCTTGGGGGGGGGGGGGGGGGGATTTTGCAACCCCTTGCACTATAATAAGACACTTGTTCAGACGTAAATCGGGTGGGTCTTTTATTAACCTAGTTGTAGTAAGGTTTGTGGAGTCTACCCAATCGATTTGTACATGTGTGACTCACTTAAGAGCCTAGTTGATCATGCTGGATAATTAGGGATAATTCACCTGATCCAAACTATCATCAACACACCTTGCTCAAGCTTGGTTAGATATAAGACAGAGCTTTGAACCACGTCTTGTTTATATACTGATCAGAAGGATTACTAGTTTAAGGTTGTCCTATGAGGAATAATCACTTTCCCCAGACAGACCACTCTAAAAAAATAAAAGGTTTTTATTCTAATGGATTGTGAAAACGCACCAAAGACTCAAGACCCAAGGTTAACTGCTTAAGCACCGAAAGATCAAATGTGAACTAAGCTATCATCCATACAAACACGAGTGTTCAGTTTTAAGACCAAACCAAATGAGATTCGCTTTGTTCAGTTAAGTGTGCACCAATTTCAAAAGTACTTTTCCTTGTTCAATTATTAACCACACGTCAATTTTATGCACCAATTTGAAAGATGTGATTGTGATGTTTGGGCATACACTTTTCCTTTTTAAGCACCAAAAGACAAATGAATTGATTTTTTAGATTGCCTTGTTCAATTGTTAACCACACGTGTCTATTTTATGCACCAATTTGAAAGATGAGATTGTGATGTTTGAGCACAGACTTTTGTTTTTAAGCACCAAAAAACAAATGAATTGATTTTAGATTTAGAAAAATTTAAGCTGCTTCTACACCACAAGCTGAAACAACATGGTTAGTAACACATGCTGAATCCTGAAATTTGACTAAGTCTGATTTTTTTTTTAAAAGCCCTCCAAATCTAGATTTTTCATTTTAACTCCTAGAGATCTGAAACCACTCTCAAACATCCTGAGTAAATATGTCACTTATACTTAAATGTTATTTTTTAAATATTTTAATTTTTTTTAGAAGCTAATAATTGCAAAACATTTTGAAATTTCAATTGCAACAATGAATAGGCATTGTGAAATATAATTGTCAATTGCAGTTGCGAAATACCTCCTTCAATTGCGAAATATAATCATGCGATTGCGGAAAACATTCGTCAATTGTGGCAAAATTTCATCAATTACAAAAAAACTTCTATCAATTGCGGCAAACGTTTGTCAATTGCAGCAAACTTCTGTCAATGTGGCAAACTTTCGTCAATTGCGGCAAACTTCCATCAATGCAAAATATTGATGCCAAATGCGAAATATGTTTACAATTTTGAAAATCTATCTTAAATCAGAAACTCTAAAATGACCAAAATTGATTACGATAATAAACCAGAGAATTGCGGTTATAAATCAGGTGATTGCGACAAACTTTCGTCAATTGTGGCAAACTTCCGTCAATTGTGAAATTACAGTATTTATCAAAAAAATAAAAAAATAAAAATGAAACAACGGTCGTACAACCAAGGTTGGGAAATTATGTTTGTCGTCTGCAAGCGATAATTGGGTTGTTCGATTCACATCGGGTTCACCAAAATGTATAGATCCAATCTTGCACACTCGATAACACAGGTTAGTAGCACCGATTTGCCATGAGGGAAAGCAATCAAAACTACTGAGAACGAGTCTATGGACAATAAAATAACAAGCAATATAGAGGAAAATAAACGAATGCAAGCACAATGCTTGAAGATTCTATTGCTTCTCTCTACTCCTTGAAACACTGTGTGAATGGTGCTCAGTATTGGTATTGACATCGTATGTGACTTGGGAGTGTTGAGAAAACGATATTGATATGATCACAAAAATGCTTGATGCTTTGTAAGAGTCCTGCATAATAAGAGTGCACAAAGCTTGAAATCCTGGATCCTTTAAATGGTTGAGAAGGGTTGTTTATATAGAATATGGGAATGATTTGGACGGATGAGATCAATCCCAGAAATTTGAGGATGAATGATTGAGATCAAAATGAACTGGAGAAGCAATCAATAAACTCCACCTCTTTAACTAAAGAAAAGAGGGGATAGTTTAGTTAACTAAAAAGCTGATTGTGAGTTGCCTTTTAAAACTAAAGAGAAGACTTGGAGTCACGTCTTAGAATTGAAGAGTTGATTTATTTGAGTATTTATTTAATTTTAGAAATTAAAATACTCAAACATGAGATAATTCAATTCTATTTTGATTTAAAAATTGAATATTTGAATGAAATTAATTTAATTAGAAGAATAAATTAATAAGTTTAATTATTTGATTTTAAACTTTAGGAAATTAAATAAAATTAATTAATTAAGGTTTATTAATTAAATAAAATTAATTATTTAATTAATTTTGGGGAATTGATTGAATGATTAGATGATTGAATTTAGATGAAATAAGATGATTAATTAACGATTAAAAAACCATTAATTAATAGATGAAAATTAGTAATTTAATGTATGGTCACAAGTAGATGTCCATTTTAGGGTGTCTACAATATACAACATTTGTATATGTTAATAATAGAAAAATTAATATTATATATATATATATATATATATATATATATATATAATGTAAGAAGAATAAGAGATTATAAATACAATTGATACTCTTCAAGAAAGAGATAAGGAAGGATATAAATCGTTTACAATATGACATCAATAAGTTTGGAAGTATTTGAGTTAGATATTTACTCATGGAATATTGTGTATATATATACTATTAAGGATGAAAAGGAAGCATATGGTCTTTTGTGTGTTTGTGCGTGTATATATATATATATATATATATATATATATATATATATATATCCCAATCAGAATTATATATTTAAAATATATATAAATATATGATAACGAGAATGAATGGTTAGAACATATGTTCCTATTCTGAGAACTTGTTACTACTTTTAGTTCTTGAGAAGGGAAGGGTTGCAATGTTTCCTGCTAGGAATAATAGTCCACACGCATAATGGAGAGGGAGGGGGTGGGGGGTGAATCACTTGTGATACATAAACTAAAACTTCAATGCAAATGATAACAAACTAAAACTTCAATGCAAATGATAACACAGTAAATGGCAACACAATAACACAATACTTGTTGTCGAGGAAACCCTGTTAAAGGTAAAACCCCGGTAGGAATTAGCACCCACAAATGATGTACCGAGAGTATAGTATCCCTGTTAAAAGATTTAGCCTTGTTAGGAGCTTATTAAAACATTACAGTACATAGTCTCTGTTAAAGGACAGACCCTGTTAGGAGTCAAGAGTAACAGTGGGTTCACTGCCCAGACACACTGCCCAAAGAAGGTTAATGTCACCCTCAAGGATTTACAATCCGAACAAGTGTATATAGAAAATATGCAATCCAGTGAATTGTCTGATAGCAACTGTCTTTGCTTGGTCAGTGCCAATGAAGTATTCTTATCACAAAATTTTCTCTACATCAGCAGCCAAACAAGCCTCATAACTTTCACACTTCTCTGCCTTTTCAATATCTACCCCATCTTCCGAAAAGAAAAGATCTCTCATATATACCTAATTACAATAATTCATTAGGTTGACCAGTTAAGCTTTTCCAATACACAAGTAATTAATTAGGTCGGCCAATTAGGCTTTCCCAATATACAAATAATTGTTTAACCCCTTACTAAGATACACCTGATACCTATAACAAGTAAACATCAATTACAATCCATCATTTATACTCCAAGATCTGCAATTCACACTCTTAATTCATAATACACGCTACATGTCTGAAGTCGGCCACCAAATAGGTCTCCTCCAAAATACACGCCACAGTCAACGTCACCAGTACTCTCACAATTATTGATCAACAAAAAAATTCCTTAATGTGTCCTCTATCATCCCATAAGCTCACATACCATAAAACATCTTCGTCTATAAGATATACGCAAAATACAGAGACCTGCTCTGTCAAGCATTACTGTCACAGTCTAGAAACCAGTCTTCACTAAATCATCTGTAACATCACCAATATGTAACCTCAAGTCAAGCGACCTTAGGAATAAGGTCACCACACATCCTTCTTCATATCCTTGTCTTCGATCATTCTGAATAATCCGTACAATGTTCGTACACTTCTGTCAGTCAAATAACCAGTCTGTTCTCTCCACAGAAACATATGTTGACATCAGTGACAAAACATGAATATCAACAACATAAATAGTACCCAAATATGATATCATCCAACAATGTTTGTCTAAATCCAATCAATAACATCTTTCTCAGGATAGGGTAGGGGTTAGCGTCCTGGAAGCTTTGAGGGCAAAGTCCCAAGATAAGGTACGGTCTTGGGCCTGTAAACTTTGAGGGAACCTATTGTAATTGGTCTCTAGGCACCTTGGTTGCATTTCTAAACCATCCTTCTCAAGATAAAGTAATAATAAGGTGGATATGGATGTTAATAATTGCATATAGATGACTTAATATGGTTATATGGATGAATAATTCCCTTACTTTGATTATCTAGATTGAATCATTATAATCTTGTCAATTTAGGTCATAAGCTTATTAAGTACTTTGTGGAAACTTTAAGTCCTAAACTAACAAGGGACATTACAAATGGTATCAGAGTCTGATTCTGTCATCATGCAAGGTAAAAGATAAAACAAAAAGAATCTTTCTACTCAAATAGGAAGGAATCTAATAATGTGTGTATCATGTGTATGCTTTATGTATGCTCCGTGTCTTCATGCATCAATGCGTATGCTCTGTCTTCATGCATTAATGTGTATACTTTGTGTATGATTTGTGTCTTCATGCATATATTGTAAATTTTCAAATGCATGCCCCATGTGTGGTCGTATCTATCATTGATTTAGAATGATATGAATCACTAAGGATGAACCAAAATATATGAATGTGATGCATACTATCATACAAAAGTTGATTGTGTGAATTCAATCGACACCACCATGAGATAACTCAAGATTAATTTTTGAGAGGATGAGAGAAAACTTGTTTTAAGTGAAGTGCAAAATTCTACTATCAAATCATAAGAAGCAAACATGTAATTGCTTGAGGACAAGAAATTTAAAGAAGGGCGGACTGTAACGTCCCCTCTTTGATACTGGAATTAATAATAAACAATGATAATATAGTACATATAGATATAAATAAATAAATAACAATAAAATAATCAAATAATGGTGATTAAAATAAGGAAAACAATTTCATAAATATAATCAAATAATTTCATACTTATATTGCCAATGCGACCGTATTACTATGAGGTATCCTGCAAATAATTAGATTAAAGAATTAACAACTCCAAGTTATCGTTTGAGTTTGCAATTTAAGTTATCACCGATTATGAATGAAGTCGAAGGGTTACGAATATTGAAGATACATGAGTTACAACTTTTCCAACCTGGCTAATCAATCTCAATATGTCGTATATAAAGGCAATCCCAAATCAATCAAGGATCATCAAAGGTTAGATTACGGAATAAAGAAGAATAAAATTTAGATGTTGAGTATTTCTAAGAAGAGACTATTGGATGTCAAAGAGAAATGGATATAATAATTCTCATTGGAGAATAAATAAGAGAATGGTAGATGGAGAATATGAAATTTATGTTGGATGTTGATCGATGGAGAAAGGAATATTGAAATGGATCAAACTTATTGTTGGCTGGAAAGCTTCAATAAGTTACTATTGATTACAAAATATTGAATCAGAACATTATTACGAAACGAGGGATAATACATATACATATGTAGTATTAATTTCAGTTATAATAGTGAAATCAGAAGTATATGCGTGTGAGAGACTAACAGTGAAATATATATACTACATTTACAGACATATTAATAATAATAAATCAGAAGTATATATATACATCATTTATATATAGATTAATAATAATAAATCAAAAGTATATATTTATGGACTAATATATATACCACATTTATAGATATATACTAATAATAAGGAATAAGAAATATATATAGATTTATTATATATACTACATTTATAGATATGTACTAATAATAAGGAATAAGAAATATATATAGATTAATTACAAATATCTGGGCTAATATATACAACATTTGTATATGTTAATAATAGCAAAATCATATATATATATATATATATATATATATATATATATATATATATATATATGGAAGAAGAATAAGAGATTCTAAATATAATTGATATTCTTCAAGAAAGAGATGAGGAAGGTGTTGATTTTATTGTAGTTGTGGTCAGAATTCACAGGCCGACATAGATATTACTAAGGTTGTGATTATCTTTATTATTATTGTTGCGAGATAATGTTATTTTGTGATAATATAATTATGATACATAATAATTATTATTATGAGATAATATAATTATATTATTATAATATAATATAATTATTTAACAATTATAATACAATATAATATAATTATTTAATAATTATATTAATAATATAATATAATTATGTTGGTAATTATATTATATTATATTATACTTGATAAGAGACATCCCTTGGTGAAAGGATATTATCCTTATATAAAAAGAGATTTGCAATCTCCTATTGGGCAAGGGAAAAATAATAAATGAATATGTTAATATTTGGGATGCTCGATTAACCACAAACAATTGTCTCCCCCGAGCAACCTTGGACGAAGAGATGATGAGAGTCTATTGGAGCAAGATATCTTCCATGATTGGAGTATGTGAACAAGGTATACTTCCGTGACAGAGGGAGCAACTATAGGATCTGCATCAGTGGACATCCAAGGATCTTGATTCAGAGGGAGTAGACCATGTCGAGATGGTTTCTCTAGTATTTAGTCGAGGTACATTATCACTGCAGAACAGACAACCAATATTCTCCCAAGTCTCTTGCTAGAGAGAAGTTTGTGTACTTCCGAGATAAGCTTGATACATTGGAGAATGAAGCCTTAGCTAAAAATGAGTTTTTAGCATCAGTGATAAATTATTTAGATTCTTCTCTTTAAGATAGAAATTTGAGGTAAAAATCCCTTTTTCCACCCTCTGGGATGAGCCATGGTGGATCCACCCCCTTAAGATGAGTCAAGGTGGATTTCATGTGTGTGACTTTTATGACTTGATAGTCTTAGACCATTACTATGAGTACTTGGTAAATATCGCAAGACTTGATATTTGTAGGCCATTACTCCTGATATCATGAGATGATATCATTATGGTGGATATATCCAAACATGATATCTGTGAACATGCCATACAGTTTGATAATAACTGATATCATGTGTGGTGATATCTATGGATAAGATATGCGGGTTGATATCAGAGAGAGGTTATATCTTTCCTTTCCACATATGCATGTAGCTATTGTAGTCAATCATCACTATAAGATAATGTAACTTGTAAATTTTGAGAAGGATTCCTCCCTAGCTAAGAGGGAGTGTTGATTTCTAGCATCGAGAGGACTGTTTGATGGTAGGAAAATTAACATGGTCTCAAATGATGCATTGCATCACTTGAGACATGAATGTCATGATAAGATGACAATATCACATTAAGTGATTCTGTTATGAGTACTTGTGTCATTCATGGGAGTAACCCCGATGAACCCACCCTTTGTGAGTAGATTTTGTGGCTATTACTACATGACTTTGATGTCGAGTAGGATTCCTCCCTAGCTAAGAGGGAGTGTTGATTTTATTGTAGATGTTGTCAGAATCCACAGGCTGACATAGATATTACTAAGGTTGTGATTATTTTATTATTATTGTTGTGAGATAATATTATTATGTGATAATATAATTATATTACATAATGTAATGGATAAAAAATGATGGGTTGATTGTTATATATATGTATATTGAATGTGATGATTGTTATGTGTAAGGAAGATAAGATGTTCCCTCTAACCTCAAATACACAAAGGAAGGATCCAAATTGATTAACCCCAAAGGAAGGATCAATGCATAAATGAATCAATCAATAAAAAATTAGAATAAAGAGGAAGACCTTAGATTTTGTTTTATAGAAGAGAATGTGTGATAGATTTAGGAAGATTAAAAACTTTAAAGTGAAATGAATTGAAGACAAGTACTAACCTCAAAATGCTACAGATATGAAGAATGCTATTTTTGGGTGTCTACACTGAGTTTCTAGAAAATCTGCAACTGGATCTAGAATAGAAATGCAGAGATGAAGAAAACCCATAAATTATTTTCCCTTCTGTCTTAGTTCTGATTTCGACCCAAAAATGAATGTCACCTTTGAACCAAAATTTTTGATTCCGACCCAGAATCTCTGATTCTGACCTAGAACAAAATATCAATTTTGACCCAGAAATGAATGTCACCTTTGACCCACAATTTCCGATTGTGACCCAAAATCTCTGACAGAAAATCTGTATCCGGATCCTGATAGTTTTCCGAAAAGGGTATCTGAATCTGCACTCCAATTCATTGTTCCTAAACTTGTTCCTGCAAGAAAAATGGTTTGTTTGTTGGGGGGAGGGGTTTTCCTTAGTCAAACCCCAATTTAGGAATTAACCTTGAAATTAATAATTGAAATAGAGAATGCTAGCAAGTAGTAGAAATAAATCTAACAATGAAGCTATGATATTCAATAAATATGCCATTATATTTCAAATGTAAACAAGTATGTAAATATTAAATCTTGGACTCAATATTAGAAACCATGAAAATACATGATTGTATGCTTGGAATCCACCTTGAAGGGAGAATGAATGAATCTTGATGATGCACAAAGGATCTTGAAGGAAGATCACACCATCATGATGGATAGATCTAGGGCTTGAATGATTAATCTTGAATGTTTGAACCAAATCCCTTCAAAGGCTTGAATGCTTGATCTTCAATGGAGAACTTGAATGCTTTAGAGGAAGAATTGAAAACCTTGATTGAACCTTGAAAGCTTGATAACATGTAGATAACTTCCGTGCTTAGATTTCACTTATGTTTCGCTTAGTTGATGGTTGTGCTTAGAGAAAATGAGAGGAGAAGGCTTCCTTCTATATGAATCTAGGGAACAATATTCTAGAGAGGCCTACATAGGATAATTAAATTCCAATTGGACCTATACCCCTAGAAGAGGACCTATATTAAATATAATTTAAGAGTCGTCGCTTCAGAACCCAAAACAGTCGACCCGGAAGCGAGAAATGCACTTTTAATGAACCCTGACAACTGAAAAACTTTAAAATTGGAAAGGGGGACTTGGGTCAAAATAGAGGTCGACCTTGACCTAGGTCAAGGTTGAGGTTGACCTTGACCCAGGGAGTCAGAACCCCTACAAAATGTGCTAGGTGGGATAGATAGTGTCCGGAGAGGCCCAGTCAGGGTCCTAAAAAGGAACAGAAGTAGGAGAGGGTGCATAAATGAGGGAACAATATGATGATGGTCAAAATCACCCCCTAAGGAGGGCTAAACGTTCTTAACATGGAAGTACTGCTTCCATTGTAGGACAATACATTAAGCCCCCACTTTAGCGGGAGTATGGAAATCAAACATACTCACGGTAAAGTTAGAAGAAAGACTCTGGTGGATCGCAACGAGGTCAAAAATCACTTAGTTAAGGACATGAGCCCCCAGAACAAGGATTCTAACTCAACATACACACACAAAGATATGAAAGCAAAGAGCAATTAATCATAGAAAGCATACATGACTACATAAGCAAGACAAGAGCAATACTATAAATAACATAGCTTCATGATATAATCCTACTAACATGAAAGAGAAAGAGAGGAAAGAGAAAGTGATTACCTCACCTAGTAAGATGCCCATCTTACCATGAATCACCAAGGAGGGACATCCCAACAGGTTCACCCATGAACTGTGCTTTGTAATTGTAATGTGTCTTCTGACGGCTTTTGGAATATCCATAGATCCACATTTTTATCACTATAGAATATAAAATGTGTATCTTTTTAGGATTTAGCAACTTATGTGTGTTACCTTCCAAGGATTTAGCATATTGGAAAATGTGTATCTGTTTAGGATTTAGCAACTTATGTGTGTTACCTTCCAAGGATTTAGCAAAAATAAAAATAAAAATAAAAATGTGTGTCTCTTCAGGAGTTAGAAACTTATGTGTGTTACCTTCCGAAGATTTAGCATGTTGTAAAATATAAACTATAGTTTAAGGGAGACCCTATATATGCCCCCCTCCTTATCATGACTACTTACTAGGCAGGATAAGGAAGAGAAAGAGGATACTTCACAAGGTAAGGAGATATCCAGTTTAACAAATATACACTATATCCTTAGCAAAGAGTATTGACTCTTACCTCTAAGAGTATAGATAATCGTGAAATGGATGTCACATATAGAAAAAGGATCCTCAAAGAGGAAGAGATCTTATCAGCAAGACCCCCACCGTAGAGGAGTTATTAGGATAAAATTTCATCTTCCAAAGAAAAGAGGGACCAAAGATTCGATCATCAAGCCCCCTGTGATGAAGAGGAAGAGGAATCTCGGAATGAAGGAATAAAACTCTAACCCAAAGCAAGGGAAAGAGTTTAAAAAGAACATAATTTGCAAAATAAAGAAGAGGTGATGACCTAGGACAATCACCTCTCGTATAAGAGGGTATCAATATCCCACAACATAAATATTTATAAGGAAATAATGTTGTAGAATAAACAAATGCCACTAAGCTAAGGAAAGTAGATCCTTAGATAGATAAAGAAGGAAAAACCTTGCAACCCAGGAATGAAAGCAAGGGATATACCAATTGTATCAAGAGATGATGTAGCAAAGAGATATCTTTACAAAAAAAATATCCTAGAAAAGATATCATGAATGATTATGCAAAGGAAGTATGTACCATAATAGAAAATTATAGGGATAGAATATAGAAAGAATAACCGATTAAACTCAAAACAAAATACATGCTAAGAGCATAATGGATCCTAGAATATTGGAAGGAAATACCTCTTGTCCCCCTAGTTAAGAGACAAGAGGAAAAAATGATCTAATTTATAGAAGAATGAGGGGAATGTCCTATATCAAAATTATGAAGAAATTTAACACTGCACGGGAATGAGATATAATTCCTAAAGCAGCCCTTCCTCTAACATATAGCTTGAAATGCACACAATCAACAATTAAATGTGTATTACTATAATGAAAAGGACATTTATATTTAGAGAGAGCATTTTTCAGCATAGGTTTACAGATTTCTTTCTTAGAATTCACTAACTAAACATACACTTTCTCAGCCACATCTTGAGGAGTATCAGGGTGATCTAAGGAAGGTGTTGGAAGAAGAACATGAAGAGGAGGGAGATAGTTAAGATCAACCACCTTGATTTGAGAAGGCAGGAAGCCTATACCATGCATATCTTGTTTAGGGGATAAATGAATCGGGTTTTTAATGCCATGTTCATTAACACTGATCCCTAAACCTTTATAGCCTTGTTTATCCACCATAGTGTATCTGGCAGTGTACATATCTTGTAAGCTTCTACATGAGGTGATTGTTTATGGTGGTCATGATAAAATTTTGTGTAAGGCGGAATGATAGGTTTAGAAGAGGTTTCTTTGTTCTTCTCTTTAATATCATCATGGATCAGATAAGAATGGGAAGGTAAATGAAAGAATTCTTGGATATCTGCATCATGAACCCTAGTTTGAGCCCCATCATAAGTGTGGGAAGAAATAGGGATATAAGATGGAGAAATAGGAGTAGGAATATTAAGAATTGGATTAGGAAGGATAGGATGAGGATTAGGAGGATTAGGAACTAGATTAGGAATGTTAGGATTAGGATTAGGAAGATTAGTAAATGGGGTATCATCTACCCAATTCTTCACATAATCCAAAAGAGAAATAAGTCCACTACACAAATCCTTAATGAAAGTTTTGAAAGTGGGAAGACTAGTATTAGTTAATCTCATAATAGCATGAGCAAGTGAAACATGAAGAGTAAAAAACATGATGAACTGGATAATACTTTCATAAACATCATAAGTATTATAAAGAGATGCTAAAAAAATAATAACGAGGAAAATAACCATACACCAAAGCATCTTAAAGATTCTCATAGTGAATGAAATGAAAGAAATGTTTTTGTATTTTTATGAGTATGTAGATTTTATTATATTTTAAAATGCAAAATCATAAAAGAAAATTAATTTAGTATGTATGTGAAAGCTAGTCTCTAAGGAAAAGAGGCAAAGCATCTAACACCAAAAAGAAAGAGTTGTCTATCACGGGTTCACCAAAATGTAATGGATAAAAAATAATGGGTTGATTGTTATATATATGTATATTGAATGTGATGATTGTTATGTGTAAGGAAGATAAGATGTTCCCTCTAACCTCAAATGCACAAAGGAAGGATCCAAATTGATTAACCCCGAAGGAAGGATCAATGCATAAATGAATCAATCAATTGAAAATGAGAATAAAGAGGAAGACCTTAGATTCCATTTTATAGAAGAGAATGTGTGAAAGATTTAGAAAGATTTAAAACTTTAATTGAAATGAATTGAAGATAAGTACTAACCTCAAAATGCTATAGATATGAAGAATGTTGTTTTAAGGTGTCTACACTGAGTTTCTGGAAAATCTGCAACCGGATGTGGAACAGAAACACGGAGATGAAGAAAACCCATAAATCTTTTTCCATTTGGCCCAGTTCCAATTTTGACCTAAAAATGAATGTCACCTTTGACCCAAAATTTCTGATTCCAACCCAGAATCTCCAATTCTGACCCAGAACAAAATGTTGATTCTGACCCAAAAATGAATGTCACCTTTGACCCACAATTTCCGATTCTAACCCAGAATCTCCAATTCTGACCCAGAACAGAATGTCGATTCTAACCCAAAAGCTCTGACAGAAAATCTATTTCTAGATCCCGATAGTTTGCTGAAAAGGGTATCCGAATCTACACTCCAATTCATTATTCCTGAACCTGTTCCTGCAAGAAAAATGGTTTTTTTGTTGGGGGGGAGGGTTTTGCCTTAGTCAAACACTGATTTAGGAATTAACCTTGAAATCAAGAATTGAAATAGAGAATGCTAGCAAGTAGTAGAAATAAATCTAACAATAAAGCTATGATATTCAATAGATATGCAATTGTATTTCAAATGTAAACAAGTATGTAAATATGAAATCTTGGACTCAATATTAGAAACCATAAACCTCCATGATTGTATGCTTGGAATCCACCTTGAAGGAAGAATGAATGAATCTTGAGGATGCAAAAAGGATCTTGAAGGAAGATCACACCACCATGATGGATAGATCTAGGGCTTGAATGATTAATATTAAATGCTTGAACCAAATCCCTTCAAAGGCTTGAATGCTTGAATCCTTGATCTTCAATGGAGAACTTGAATGCTTGAGAGGAAGAATTGAAAACCTTGAAATCTTGAGAACATGTAAATAACTTTCGTGCTTAGATTTCACTTATGTTTCGCTTAGTTGATGGTTGTGCTTAGAGAAAATGAGAGGAGAAGGCTTCCTTATATATGAATCTAGGGCACAATCTTTTAGAGAGGCCTACATAGGATAATTAAATTCCAATTAGACCTATACCCCTAGAAGAGGACCTATATTAAATATAATTTAAGAGTCGTCGCTTTGGAACCCAAAAAAATTGACCCGGAAGTGGGAAATGCACTTTAATGACCCCCGACAACTGACAAACTTTCAAATTGGAAAGGGGGACCTAGGTCAAAATCAAGGTTGACCTTGACCCAGGGAGTTAGAACCCTTGGAAAATGTGTAAGGTGGGATAGATAGTGTCCTGAGAGGCCCAATCAGGGTCCTAAACATGCACAAAAGTAGGAGAGGGTGCAGAAATGAGGGAACGATATGATGATGGTCAAAAACACCCCCTAAGGAGGGCTAAACTTTCTTAACATGGAAGTGCTTCCATTTTAAGATGATACACATAATAATAATTATTATGAGATAATATAATCATATTATTATAATATAATATAATATAATATAATATAACTATTTAATTATTATATTAATAATATAATATAATTATGTTGGTAATATAATTATATTATATTATACTTGATAAGGCACATCCCTTGGTAAAAGGGTATTATCCTTATATAAAAAGAGATGTGTAATCTCTTATTGGGTAAGGGAAAAATAATAAATAAATACAATTAAAGAGAGAGTTCTCGGGGGAGACAATTGTGAATTGTCTCTGGTTGGGAAGACAATGATATTGTCTGTGGTTAATTGAGCATCCCAAATATTAGCAGAAGGAAATAAATTATTTACTGTGTTGTAAGCATAGTGTGACAACATTAAGGTTGGAAGTATTTGAGTTGGATATTTACTCATGGAATGTTGCGTATATATATACTATTAAGGATGAAAAGCCAGTATATATATATAGTGATAGCTAAGATACTAATAACCCAATCAGAATTATATATTTAGATTAAATATAAATATTAATGATTTAAGTAGCTGAGAGAGAAATCATTCTTCTTGTTACTTATTTTCTCCATATCTTTCTCACCATTGAGTTAGTGTGACATGGCACCAAGTATGTATTGAGGTGGATAGTGTTTTATGACTAACGTGGAACACGTTGGTTTTTTTCAGTTCATGTCTTTATTCTACCACAAACGAATTGATGACTTCAGTTACTATGGAAACCACTGCCTCTTTGTGTGCCCGCATGGAGACTCTTCAGCTACCGGGAAGTCTTGTTCTTGCACCAAAACATAAACTTCTTAAAGGAAGATGACATATGTGATATTGGTTATCTCTAGAATATTTTGGTACATACTTTGTGTATCTAAAGGATGTGATTTTTCTACAACAAGCACTACACTTGATGGAGATTTATGTATGATTTGTAAATGATTAATTTTGGTTGTGTAATTATTCTCTATGAGATACTTGCAGTTCTAAAGATCGTGTGCATGCCTCTGTGAAGAAATTTATTTTATTTGACTTGGCTTGTAAAGCCTTGTATTGAGTGTTTTGATTATCAATAAATGATCGATCCTTTTGTGGCGTGGTTGGGATTTTCCCTCGATTAGGAGGGTTTTCCTAGGGTAAAATATGTTTCTTTGTATTTTTTATTTATCAGCAGTTTATTTATGTAATTCTGGTTCAAAACATTAACATGTTATTAGAGCGGGTCTGAAGAAAAGATCTAGAATCAGACATCATTTAGGTATGATTTTCTAAGCAAATTATGGTATTCCTTAAGAAGATATTCATTGGTATTGTATAGTCAGAAAATGGAAGCACTTCCATGGTAGACTGGTTTAGCCTTTCGAGTAGGTGGTTTGGGGTCATATCAAGCACCTTGAATGGGTTCCTGACTTTGACCTAGCTTTCCCCCTGTTCTGTCTCTTTTCCAATTCTTTCCATTCAGTTTTTGGCATCCTGGATAGAAGATCCGAGGTCTTTGACCTCAGTGTCAAGGTCAACCTTTTGGGTCTATGTCGACCTCGAACCAGACCTGGGTCAAGGTCGACCTTGACCTTGACCCAGGGTTCAAATCTCAGGGTCCCACAGTTTTCGGATCTCAGTCTTTGCAAAAAGTCATTTCCCGCTTCCGAGTCAGCTGTTTCAGGTTCCGAAGCGGTGATTCCTAAATTATATTTAACTTAGGTCCTCTCCTAGGGGTAAAGGCTTTAATGGGAATCTATTTCTCTTATGTCAGCCTCCTTAGAAGATTGTGCCCTAATTTCATATAAAAGGAAGCTTTCTCCTCTCATTTTCTCTAACTATCAACTAAGTGATAACAAGTCATCAAAAAAAAGTTCAAGAATCCATTGTTCTACATGTTTCCAAGCTTTCAAGGTGTTCAAGTCTTCCCCTCAAGCATTCAATCTCTCCATTGAAGATCAAGGATTCAAGCTTTCAAGCCTTTGAAGGGATTTGGTTCAAGCATTCAAGATTTATCATTCAAGCCCTAGATCTAGCCATCATGATGGTGTGATCTTCCTTCAAGATCCTTTGTGCATCCTCAAGACTCTTTCATCATCTCTTCAAGGTGGATTCCAAGCATACAATCATGAAGGTTTATGGTTTCTAAATTCCATGCTTTCATATTTACATACTTGCTTACATTTGAATTACAATTACATATATATTCAATATCATAGCTTCATTGTTAGATTCAATTCTACTACTTGCTAGCATTCTTATTTCAATTATTGATTTCAAGGTTAATTTCTAAATCGGGGTTTGAATAAGGCAAACCCCTCCCCCCCAACAAACAAACCTGTTTTTCTTGTAGGTACAGGTTCAGGACTGAGGATTTGAACCCAGATCTAGATACCCTTTTCAGTGAACTATCGGGATCCGCGAACAGATTCTCTGTCGGACCTGTGCAGGTCGAGGTCGACATTATTGGGTCAGGGTTGACATTTATGGGTCAAGGTTTACCTTTTTCATAAGACAGAGTCGGATCGAAAAAATATTTCAGGGTTTTGTTCGTCTCTGTGTTTCGGTTCGAGATCATACTTCAGTTTTTCCAAAAAATAGAGTACAGACCTCAGAAAACAACATTCTTTGATCTGCAATATTTCAAGGTTAGTGTATTTATCCTATTCATTTCAATTCAAATCCTTAATCATTCTAAATCTATCACACGTTTACATTCATTTCAAAATACATTTTAAGAGGGAAACCTAGGATCTCCATCTTTATTCTTATTTCCAATAGATTGATTCATTTATGCATTGATCCTTTTTGGGTTGATCAATTTGGATCCTTCCTTTGTGAATTTGAGAATAAAGGGGAATGTCTTATTTATCCCTCCACTGTAAACATTAAATGTAAGGTGATAAGTGATTTGAGTATCAAAACACTCTTATTCCATAAACATCATTTTTCCCCTTTACATTTTGGTGAACCCGCGATACACAACTCTTTCTTTTTGGTGTTAGATATATATTTTATATTAGATCTTGCATGCATATAGAAGTAGGTTTTCTTTTATGCTCTTGCATTTACATTTCAAAATTCATAAAAATCACAAAATTTCTTTAAAAATACAAAAACATTTACATTTTTCATTGTGTTAAACATGTATGATTTTTGTTTTGAATACTTTGATGATGCTTTTGTTGCTAAAGAGGATAGATCCCCTAATGCGTTACATGGAAGTGAGGATGAAATTTGTTTGAATATTATCTCCATTGATCCTATTCCTATTTTATCATCCTCTACAATCTCTTCAATTGACCTTTACCATAGAAGTGAGTTAAGGATAGATGTTACTTCTTCTCCTAATATATGTCTTTTCTATGAGCCTACTTTAGAATATAATTCTCCCCCCTTTAGGGATCAAGCTTTAGGCGTTCCTACAATTTTCTTTATTGATAGGGAGGATAATCCTCCTATTTGGGATGAACCTTTGGATTTGGATGTTGATTACTCTCTTCCTCATGAAGCCATTCTGGATGATTCTACTTTTTGGGATGAACCCTTGGATAAAGACATTGATTTATCCCCTTCTTGTGAAGATGCTTTGATACAAGAGGGTGATTTATTCTTACAGGATGATGACTCTTTTTATAAAACACACTCCACTTATGTGGAAATTTTAGAGAAAGAAGATAACATTATTAATACAATACCTCTAATTGGGATTCCTTCTAGTGATGAGGCATTAGCGGAAAATGATATGAATTCCCTTAATGCTCTCCCTCTTAGTGATGATCCTATGGAGAATCAAGCTCCTACCCCATCTTATCCTAGGATGTATTCCTTTATTTTTCCTTTTTGTGAATCTATCGAACATACTAATGATGACATAGTGACTACTGAAGTTCAATTGACTTGTTTTCATATGGCTTCTTGTTATGGTCATAGTTATCATTTACTAGTTAAACAAGGATTCCATACTCAAGGATGTGCTAAGCATAAACATGGAATTCAAATACCCTTACAGAATGAGGGGCATGAGAATTCTTATGGATTGGGATTTAATCCTCAACAACACATCAATATTACCAACATCTCAAATAATATTTCAAAACATGATGACCCTATAAAGGAATTTGACCAAGAGGTTGTTCTGCCTAAACTCTTTCATGCTAAGATGATTACTAGACCTAAACGCAAAAAGAAACATAGTCTATACTTGAAGATTCTTCCTTTTTGTTTCTATTGTAGATTTCATGATCACTCTAATGAATATCAAGCTTTACATTATAAGATTAGGCAGCTCATTGATAGTGAAATTATTTATATATCATGTGGCAATGAGTTATATTTCAATCCTATTTTCTCTAAATAATATTTATGTTCCTATTATGGAACTCCATCTTATGTAAACAATGTTAGCCTAATCTTTGGGGGCTCATTGTCTTGCATAGTATTGTGAGCGATGTAATAGGTCCCCTTTTCATCCTTGTCCCTACACTTGGGGGACAAGGATGCCATCTCCTTCTTTTCTATCTTTTCGGGATTCACTTTTCCCTTGGTTAAGCAGTATCTATCTATTATGTGATATCTTATCATACATGAAATTTTTGGTTTGCATTGACGATCTATGTCTTTGATTATAACCTACTTTGTTGTTTGATATTGAGTTTCCATGGTTGATAAATCTCTAACCTTGGAAACTATATAATGTGCTATCCCTCACAAGGGTTAATTTTTCACTTCTCACATGATATCTCTTTTGATATAATTTGATATATCACTTGCTTTCACCCCTGGGTGGCAAGGTATTTTCCTTCTTCCTCTATCTAAGGATTTACTTTCCTTAGCTTAGTGGCATTTGTTTATCATATAACATTATTTCCTTATAAAGATGTATGTTTTTTACTATGGATACCCTCTTATGTAAGAGGTGATTGTCCTAGGTCATCACCTCTTATTTATTTTGCAAACTATTCTCTTGATAAACTCTTGCCTTTGATTTGGGTTAGAGTTTGACTCCTTCATTCTGAGATTCCTCTTCCTCTTCATCGCAGGGGGCTAGATGATTGAATCTTGGGTCCCTCTTTTCTTTAGAAGATGACATTTTATCCTAAGCACTCCTCTACGGTGAGGGTCATGTTGATGAGATCTCTTCCCTTTTGAGGATCCTTTTTCCATAAGTGACATATCCATTTCATGATTATCTATGTTCTTGGATGTAAGGATCAAGGCTCTTCGCTAAGGATATGGTATACATTGTTGTTAAGATGGATATCTCCTTACCTTGTGAAGTAGGTATCCTCTTTCTCTTCCTTATCCTGCCTAGTGGGTAGTCATGATAAGGAGGGGGGCATATATAGGGTCTCCCTTGAACTATAGTTTATATTAATTTACATTTTGTAGCATGCTAAATCCTTAGAAGGTAACGCACATAAGTTGCTAAATCCTGAAGGGACATGCATTTTTACTTTTATTTTTGCTAAATCCTTGGAAGGTAACGCACACAAGTTGCTAAATCTTGAAGAGACACACATTTTTTTTACTTTTATTTTTGTTAAATCCTCGGAAGGTAACGCACATAAGTTGCTAAATCCTGAAGAGATACGCACCCTTTTATTTTACAATATGCTAAATCCTTGAAAGGTAATGCACATAAGTTGCTAAATCCTGAATGGACACGCATTTTATATTCCATAGTGATAAAAGAATGTGGATCTATGAATATTTTCAAAATCCGTCAGAAGACGCATTACAATTACAAGCACAGTTTATGGGTGATCCTGTTGGGCTCTCCCTCCTTGGTGATTCATAGTAAGGTGGGCATCTTACTAGGTGAGGTAATCACCTTCCCTTTTCTCTCTTTCGCTTTCATGCTAGTAGGATTAGATCATGAAGCTATGTTATCTATAGTACTGTTGCTCTTGTCCTTCTTATGTAATCATGTATGTTTCTATGATTGATTTATCTTTATTTTTCTATGCATGTATGTTGAGTTAGAATCCTTGGTCTAGGGGCCCATGTCCTTGAATTAGTGATATTCTACTTCGTTGCGATCCACCAGTGTCTTTCTTCTAACTTTACTGTGAGCATGTTTGATTTCTATACTCCCGCTAAAGTGGGGGATAAATGTATAGTTGGAAAATGGAAGCACTTCCATGGTAGACTGGTTTATCCTTTCGAGTAGGTGGTTTGGGGTCATATCAAGCACCTTGAATGGGTTCCTGACTTTGACCTGGCTTTCCCCCTGTTCTATCTCTCTTTCCACTTCTTTCCATCTAGTTTTTGGCATCCTGGACTGCAGATCTGAGGTCTTTGACCTCAGGGTCAAGGTTGACCTTTTGGGTCTATGTCGACCTCGACCCTGACCTAGGTCAAGGTCGACCTCGACCTTGACCCAGAGTTCAAATCTCAGGGTCCCACAGTTTCCGGATCTCGGTCTTTGCAAAAAGTCATTTCCCGCTTTCGGGTCAGCTGTTTCAGGTTTCAAAGCGGTGATTCCTAAATTATATTTAACTTAGGTCCTCTCCTAGGGGTAAAGGCTTTAATGGGAATTTAATTCTCCTATGTCAGCCTCCTTAGAAGATTGTGCCCTAATTTCAAATAAAAGGAAACTTTCTCCTCTCATTTTCTCTAACTATCAACTAAGTGATAAGAAGTCATCAAGAAAAAGTTCAAGCATCCATTGCTCTACATGTTTCCAAGATTTCAAGGTGTTCAAGTCTTCCCCTCAAGCATTCATGCTCTCCATTGAAGATCAAGGATTCAAGCTTTCAAGCCTTTGAAGGGATTTGGTTCAAGCATTCAAGATTTATCATTCAAGCCCTAGATCTAGCCATCATGATGGTGTGATCTTCCTTCAAGATCCT